>JBCAUG010476542.1:0-15468 GCA_038406175.1 Haplosyllis leylae
CTACATGCTGTAATCAAACTTTTTGTTGCCACAGGTGGTGGGGACCCTAAAACCTAGTATACAATATGCTTTGCTCCTCTTTGCACCCCTTTGCACCCCTCACACCAACCTTTGCACCCCTTTGCACCCCAGAAAGACTATAAATAGTGATCCAATGTAACATCTGGTGCAAAGGGTGTGAAGGGGTGCAAGGGGTGAGAAGGTTGGGATGTGAAGGGTGCAAGGGGTAAGAAGGGTGCAAGGGGTGAGAAGGTTGGGGTGCGAAGGGTGCAAAGGTTGGGGTGTGAAGGGTGCAAGGGGTGTGAAGGGTGCAAGAGGTGTGAAGGGTGCAAGGGGTGAGAAGGGTGCAAGGGGTGAGAAGGTTGGGGTGCGAGGGGTGCAAAGGTTGGTGCAAAGGGTGCGAGCCACCTGCATGTGAAACTTTCATTGCCTGATATTTTGTTCTTTTGGTTTAATTTGCAGATACTTTAGTAAGCTAGGGGTCTGGGGTCTACTTAGGGCCCCAGTTAATTAGGCCCCAGAAGCTGTTGCATTTTTAATTGTCAAATATATGTATTCTCTCACTTTTCCTGATACTTTTCTTCCAAAATTTTAACTTACATTTATGTAGGCACACTACATACCAATATCTCTGTGTGTGATCGTCTTGTGGACTGTAGTGATAACTCTAATGCATTTGGTTGAGGTATCTGTACAATACATATTTATTGTTGTACTTCTGTTCACAGTTACAGGTTCATGATGCAATACATAAAATCATGCCCAAAGGGCTAACAAGTATCTTAAGTAACAAGTATCACAGTGAGTGTTGCACCTTGGTGGAGGGCGCTCAGTGGGTAGGTCATTCATGCATGACTGTTGCCGACTTCAGTCAATTCACGTGTTTGGGATTGTGGTTGCTCAGTACTTAAACATGATGAACCAGGGTCACTTAGTGCTACTGGATTCTGGCTATGACAACCTCTCCATCACTTATGAATGAAAAGACCTGTTATTATTTGTTTGATGGTGATTACTCGGCTGAGTCGAATATTTTGCAATTTGATCCATTTTGCTACACTGTTGCTCATGCAATTAAGATTATTTTACAAGTGCAAGTTCTGACCTTTTGGTCTCTTACTCTTTAATTCCTTTTGATTTGATTGTTAGGTCATGCTCCGTGTTGCCATGTATAGTTCATGATAGTTTATCAGTGTGCATTTCACTTTTGTGTTTCGCAAGGTGGCTCTATGTTCCAGTATTTTTAACTGCTTGTTCCAGGGAATTCTGTGGTGCTTTCCTGAAACATCCTTTTACCCTTGGCAGTTGCCTTTGATGTGTTTCTCACCTTTTCACTGCATACCTTGCAGGGTTGCAGGTCTGTTGATCCTCTTTCATGCATCTGGTTTGACTGAATCTGCCTCTAGTGTGCGTTTTCTGTCACTTTATGTTTTCACTGGTTTTGATCCTTGAGTTTATTATTCTTGGCTATACTTCCTGGGTGACTAATCCAGTGGATCCCTCCCTTTCTCGGAGAGAAAATCATGATAAACACTGAAAGTTCGTGGGTGTCTGCTTAAATTGTCTGGTGATATACAGGACTGTGCCCATGTGAAAGTTCTGTGCTTGTTGACATAAGGCTAATTTGCTCGATATCATTAGATTGCTTTCTCTTTTGTCAGCATCCTTTATTATTCAACCCTATCAGCTCAAATTGCAATATTGTTACAATCTTGTCCATGTTCCCATGCACAGATCGCGTGGGGTTTTTGACTTTTCACTTTGATGGGCATGTAATTAATCCATTTGATTGGTTCATTTGTTTCCATGGTTTTTCTACCAAGTGTCCGGTTGGCCATTGGCCTTTTAGCTTTTTGCATGTTTCTGTTATTCTCACTTCTGTTTTCCTGGAGGTCAGATGACAGAGCACTGAAAGTGCATCAATTCACTGGTGGTATAAAGATTTACTTTTGAGTTTGCTTGATATTGCCAGTGACTTGAAGTATTTGCAGTTTATTAACATCTGATGTGTGAGGGTCAGCATACTTTGATGGTTAGCACGTGATTTCTGGAAATATAATGTTTTTCTGTAAGGATTAATCTGGAGGATTCAGGGCTAGTGGAGCTTCATTTTGGAGTGTAGGGTGTGTCTGGATTTGTGTGGTTTGCTGTATGGTGGGGTCAGGGGTATCTCCTTGGCAGTGCTGTCACTGACAATGTCACACTGCTGATTCATGTGGCTGTTATGAGAAAATGCCCATTTTGTATCATGCCAGGGCCTTGTGGCCTTGGATGATTGATATGTGCATTAGACTGTGGTATGCTATTGACAACTTGAGTGTTATTGTTGAACTAGATGTTTTTTTTATCTGGGTTTCACCTTCTCCGATTAGGTTTAAAAAGGTCACATGTAGAGAAGATCAGGTCAGTGTCTGTTACTTTTTTCACATCTCTAGTGGATAGTGTTCATAAATTGCCTAAGGGATTTGTGACAACTACTTGTTGTTCTGAGTTAAATTTGAGTATTTTCCAATCTCCAAAGAATTTCAGTTCTAATCCATGTGATTGGAAGTTTTTGATGATTACTTTGTTATTGACTTTAAGGGGTGGGTCCTTTTTGATGTTTTCTTTGTCACATTTGCTCCTATTTTTCAAGATTTACACAGCATGGCTTCTCCAGAGTTTGTGGAGTTATTGGACCGGTACTGTTGTGTCGCCTTGCAGGATGGTGGTGTTTCTAGGATTCAGGCGGTTCCACAGTGGGTTCAAATCTTCTCTACTGAAATGGAGCAGGAACGGTGAGTGACTGTTGTTTGCACAGGGGAATGTGTTGTAATTGTGTGCTGCAATTTGTCCATACCTCATGCCATAGGATTTTGGGGTTGCTATGCATTATTTTCTTCATAGTTCTTTTCAGGAAGTTGTGTACATTCCTGATTTTCCTGTTAGCTCGCAGGTTGCGAGGGCTTGACTGGAAATATTTAAATGCCAATGATTTTGCAAGGTTTTTCCAGTTTTCGTTTATGAAGCTTGTCCCATTGTCTGACAAGAACTTTTTGGTTTGTCCCAATGGTAGGTATATTTTGTAGATGTACTCATGTACTAACGTTTCACCATGATGTTTTTAACAGGGATTGCAAAGACATAATTGGTCAGCATATCAATAAGAGTAAATGCGTATTTGTATGGGGATTTAAAATTTCTTATTTCTATGGTGTCCATTGCTAGAAAGTGCATTGGTGCTGAGCTGACTTCCAAGTGTAAGTTCATGTATTTGCCCAGGTTGGGTGATTCCATTTTTCAGATTTTGCAGTTTTCAATGAACTGGCATATGTCATTCTTCATGCCATTCCAATAGTAAGTGCGCCTAATTTTGTTGAAGCATTTTTCACCTCCTTGGTGTCCACAAAATTCATGCATGCTGGCTACAATCCAAGGTCATAGTACTTTTGACAGCAGGATGACTTGTGTCATTCCACCTATGTTGTCCATGGTGTATCATAGGATGTTGTTGTCATCAGCTACAACACTTGTTTTTCTGGGTTTCCTTAGTGCAGTGATAGACTGGTCATTTTCTTGTAGCTCTGGCAGTTTAGCAGGATCGAGTGATTCTAGAATTTAATCTGCATCCAGAATCAATTGTCTCTTATCCGACACTTTTAAGATGTCTCTTACTTTTATTTGTAGTTCTGGCAGCATCTTTGTGGCATTTTCCTGTTCTGCTACACTAGCTCTCATGTCTACCATGTTTACTTCTGCAGGTTTGTCCAGGTGTAATGGTTCCGTGTTTTCCAGAGGTATGTTGTGTTCATAGTATTCTCCTGTTTGTAACCTTGATAAGCTGTCTGCTATAAGGTTTAACGAGCCTTTTTTGTACTTTATTGTAGGATTGAAGTCTAGAATTTCAGATGACCATTCACAGCTTTTCTGATGCTGCTGAGTTCTTGGTTTTAGCAGTGCCTGTCACTATTTCGAGTAGTGGTTTATGGTCGGTTCTGGTCAATACTTTGCAACTGCATAGCAGGTAGATTAGCTTTCTAACTGATACAAATATAGCATTAAAGTTCTCTTTCAGTTGAACTCCATGAGCATTGTGTTGCTGTGAAGTTGTATGATATGAACATCACCGGGACCTCTTGCACAATTCCATCCCATTTGTATGGTTGGAGTAGTACACCTGCAAATGCAAATGCCATAGCTGGGTATGGTTCATTGGGTTGTCCCGTTCAAGTCCTTTTTTGGGTACTACTATTACAGGTGATGGCCAGATACTCATGGTCCTTTGAATCATGCCTGCTTTTAGTAAATTGTTGATAGTGTTATACGCCCATGGTCTGAATTTCAGCGATATTGTGTATGGGGCTGAAATGCATGGTGGTCCTTCTGTGGGAATCTCTACTAGTGGGTGTTTCGAGATGCCTACATCGCATTGGTTCTTGCTGAAAATGTTGCTGTATTCCTGAATAATTTTATCCAGTTCTTTTTTTGTTTCAGGTGACAGTTTTTTGTTTTCAGTGTATTTCACTGGTCACTTTTTCTACATATGATTATCACTTATGATGAAGTCCTCGAAGTTCTTCACTCCTGCCTTGTTGATCTGTGCATGTTGTGTCTGCATGCTGTGTAGTATTTTGCATGCCTCTTACTCTGTCAGTTGCCTATTCTTGTATTTCTGGATTTTGCCTATGATTTGGCCTTTTGCCAGCCATTCATCTTCATACAGTTGGCTGATCAGCATGATGTGAATTCATTTTTGCTTTTTGGCTGTGATAAATGTGTTTTCTAGTGGTATGATGCCTTGCAGTAAACTGTTGAGACTAAAGTCCATCTCATACATCAATATCATACATCTCACCTGCTTCAAGGTTTTTGGGTGCATTCACAATGAGCTGTTTCCAACTTCATGGCTCCAGTTTCGTGCAATCGTGTGCACTTATGTAGCTTTTCATACTTGATTGCAGTGTTTGGACACTGAATGCGACAACATTGTGCCTGATGTGTTGGTACAGTTTGTCTTCATCAGTTACATCTTGTGATATTTTGAAAGTTCTGTGAAAGTTGAGTCCTAATATTAGGTCTTGCTTTAGATTTTTGATTATTTGGAAGTAGTATTTGAATGTTCTAAGACCTATATTAATGCATAGTCTACAATGCGTAGTTGATGAGTTCATCTTTTGATGCTGAGGTAATTACTAGGGGAGGTCCGGCATTGGTGTCTATGATGTAGTCTGATTCTCTTTGTCAGATTTTATCATAGAATTGTTTCGATATGCAACTGACTGTGGCTCCAGAGTTGAATAGTGCTCTGGCTTCCATGCTGCCGATGCTGATGTTGTATGTGGATGTCTGCATATCATTGATATGTAATGACAGTATTTCTGTGGGCCTTGGGGATCCACCTTAGCATCTGTCATGCTATTGTTGTTTGGTCGTGTGACCGGTTTAGGAGTATTCTTGGACTCCTGGTTCTTTGGTTTGGTGGGGATTGGTTCGGCATGGATTTCCAGTGCTGTGTCCTTTCCCAATGTTTGAGTTGGTGGCTTACACATATTCCATGGGTGGTCCTTGTTGTTGTCTTGTGACATGGTTGGTTTCCTAACTAGTCACTCTGACTTGTCCAGTTGGTCGTGAGTGCAGTTGGTATTTAGCTCCATGTCCCATGTGCTGCCTAATGGTATTGTTGCCTGCACTTCGTGTACTTGGTGCGGCATATTTTTGTAGCTGCTGAGGAAATTCATCGGGTCTTCTAGTAATGTCTCAGTGCTTTTGGCAGTCACCTTTGCCTCAGGTTGTGTGAATCTGTTGAACCTAGGCTGTTGGTTGTAATTTCCTGGGGAGTACACACAGTTTTGTGGTAAGTTCATGTGTGTAGGGAATTGTGGTCCCCAACTCTGGTTAATGGGTCCAGTGTTGAAGTTGCCTGGTGCATATGTCACATTTGGGTGTGGGTTTGTGCCATTAAATGTGTATGCTTGATTTGCCACGGTCTGGGGCAGTAATTGTTTTGGCGATTCTGTCTGCCCTGATGGTGCTTTGGGTTTTGTGGCCTGTTTCCATACATATGGGACTGGAATTGTGGGAGTGGTTGTTTGCCATATTTCTGGTAAACTAGGTTCACCTCCTCTTTTATTGCCTCCTCTTTGGGGTCAACCTGAATGGCTTTGTTTTTCTCTTGGATTGCATTGACTTATACCGCATTGTTCTATGATTCTAAGAAGTCATTTTCTGCATGGTGGCTTTCAATCCATAGTTTTTCCACAGTGTCGAAAAGGTCTTTGTAAAGTTCGTAACTCTGTACAGTAATTTGTTCCTTATTTTGTGGGGCTGTAGTCCCTTGACTGCAAAGTATGCTTCCACCTGGTCGTAATCTAAGTGCCAGTGTATGTGTGACTGACATTTAGCTTTCAGTAGGGTTTTTGCTCTGTCACAGTATTCACTGATGGTTTTGTCATCTGATTCTTTGAGTTCTCTTATTTTAAGTCTGGCATCAATTCTATTTCTGGTTATGCCATAATTGTTGATGAGTTTGGCCCTTATTTGAGACCATTCTACATCTGGGTCTTCTGATATTGTATGGCTGATCATCTCGTGTGGTCTGCCAAGTGTGTGTAGTGTGACCAGTTCCACTTTGTGAGTGCCATATAACTTGGAGTACGATTCGATTTGGCTGATAAATTGGTTGACATTACCTTGTTTGCCGTCAAATCTTGGTATGTTCTCAATCATTTGTCTGGACATATCTGTATGGTTACGTACTGTGCTCAGTTTTTCTTGGGTGTGGTGGTATGCTGCCTGAGTTGAATGATAGCACTGATCCAGCATCCAAGTCTTTCACTTCCTCTTTTCAGGGTCTAGCAATGGGTATGATTTCTGCATATTTTGATGACCATTGTTCTTTGAACCTTGCCTTGTTCCTTTTTCGGGTGTCCGATTGATTGGCTGTGGTCCATTCTGTGGTGGGTTGTTTGCTGGTCATTGTGTTGTCCATCACTTGTTGGGCTGTGGACATTATGTCTGTATCCTCATGAGCTGTTTTAAAGTACTTGCTTGTCACTGAGTCTGTGAGTTGTGTGCATTTCGGCGTTATGCTGTCTTCTCACATGAACTCTACCAGGCTATAAATTTCATCTTTTTCTGTCATTACATCTGCTGGTAGTGTGTCTTGGTCATTTACAGCTTTTATTTTGTCAATGATTGTTCATACTAGATCAATGTAACATTGGTGATCTCTGATTTTGCTCGCCAGTTGCTCTTTTGATATTACATTTCTGATGCCAGCTTTTATTTTCTCATGTACTGCTGATGCTGTTCTGATCACAAATGCCAGTAGTGTGTCTATGTTGATTTGTCTTTCACGTATAACATGGTATCCTTGACATGTAGTGTAGTACTTAGCTGTGTGATCCCTGGGTGGATCCTTGATTTGGATGTATGCTTTTCTTTCCGAGTGCCAACAATAGTACAGTGATGTGTCTCCTAGGTCAACTTTGATGGCGTCACCTGCCTTGAGTGGTGTTGAGGAATGATTGATGACATACACCTTCTTTTTTGTATCGTAGTTGAACTGTGCTGTATTGAGGTTTCTTTTCTTGTGGAATTTTTGTGTTTCATTTGTGAATAAATCTACCTTTTCCTCTGGTGATGATAAAAGATTTCTCAAGAGATCTTTTTCCACCTGGTCCAGCTCTTTGAACTGGTCCGATGCGTATTGGTGTTGAATTCCCAACATTGTGGTAGGTGTCAGTAATTGGTGGCTGGCTGATAATTGATATCGGCTGCCTGTGTATTGTTCTCTGTGCTTTCATGCACTCCTGGATTAACTCCTTGAGCTCTTCTCCACTGTTTGTGTGTGGATTTTGCTCTTGAGATAATCTCTTGCTGTGATTGCAACCGTTTTTCTTGGTTGAGGGAGATTTGAATTTTCTTGAGTTTCTAGTAATGTTTGAGGACAAAAAAATTGTTTTTCTCCTTCTGGCTTACCTATTGTGTTATTTTCTGCCTTCTGATACCACAAGTTGCGAGATTCTGGTCATTACAGCACCAGTTGATACATCTCTTGATACGGTTATATTAGGTAGCTTCTGTATATGTTCGACATACCAATATCTGTGTGTGTGATCATCACGATGGACTGTAGTGATAACTCTAATGCATTTGGTTGAGGTATCTGTACAGCAGATATTTATTGTAGTACTTCTGTTCACAGTTACAGGTTCATGATGCAATACATAAAATCATGCCCAAAGGGGCTAATGAGTATCTGAAGTAACAAGTATCACAGCGAGTGTCACACCCTGGTGGGGGGCACTCAGTGGGTAGGTCATTCATGCATGACTGTTGCCCACTTCGGTCAATTTGCATGTTCGGGATTATGGTTGCTCGGTACTTAGACATGATGAACTGGGGTCGCTTAGTGCTACCAGATTCTGGCTATGACAGTGGACGAGAACTAATGATTCCCCTACTATCCTGAGCACTGTTTTATTTGAAATTTCAAAACAATTTTACATAAAAATATTTATAAATTCTCAGACATTTTTGGTGTAATAATGTATGCAACAATGCTTCAATCTTTACAGACAAGATAGGTTATTGCTGGAGCCAATATAATGTAGAAGTATGTACATCAGAAGACAAAATATGAAATAAAATGATTAGCAGAGTTGGACTTGAAGACTAAAAGAAAGACAATATTCATGCCAAGTGAAGTGCAGCTGCAAGTTGTTTTGAAAAATATAAAATTAGAGCCCTAACATTCATTGTTTAGCTCTTAAATTGTACACAGAGTGCCTCCAAATGATACACTAGGGCCTCTAAATCTGAGGATTGTGGGGTCCTGGACCCCCTAGATCTGCTAGTGATATGTTCACTAAATTCACTGACATTCACTACCAAGTGAATAACTCATCATATTATCATGAATATGTCAATTATCAAAAAGTCAAACAGCTTAATTATGGATGACGTTCATAAAGGAAATAAATTGACATGATGAGGTTCAAATATATTCAAGTTAATTTTTGACATCACAAATAACTGTCATCAAAAACCTTAAAATGTTGTTTTTACATGTTTTTTTACCAATTTTAATGACTTTCATATGTGACCTCTAAATTTATGTTTAAACCTCCTTGTGTAAAGTTTAATTTTTGTGAGCCTCATCTGTACTCAAGCTGTTTGACTTTTTGGGATATTGACACATTTTTGACATTTTGACACATGACTTATTATTTAAACCACATCAGCCCATCACATAGCTATTTTTACCAGTTTGATACATTTCTCTGTTTTTATGTGACCAGAGATGGTTCAGAAAGTTTGGTTTATTGCCACAAACTGGTTTTTGCAGCATTTCTTATATTTACCGCATTTTTTCCATCACATGACAATGAGTTTCAGTTATTAAAATTGTTTTGAGTGACTCCATCATTATTTGTAGTTTCTGATGATACGTGTTGGTGATCAAAAAGCAGAGAAGGTTTTAACTAATCAGCACCAATTAAAATTGGGTTTAAATTATTCTATTGGCCAGTTCACCTTCCACTTCTTTGTCAACAGCAACATCTTCTTATCAAATGCCTACAAGTAGTTGTTCTGAAAAGTTTTACAAATATTTAATTACTTTCAGTGCTTCAAATTTTTCATAATGTCATATTTCCTAGCATTTTAATGA
Source organism: Haplosyllis leylae (assembly GCA_038406175.1). Classification (NCBI taxonomy): domain Eukaryota; kingdom Metazoa; phylum Annelida; class Polychaeta; order Phyllodocida; family Syllidae; genus Haplosyllis; species Haplosyllis leylae. The sequence continues at coordinate 9,653 of JBCAUG010476542.1, forward strand.
AAAGATTCATTTTATCTTCTCTCAGTTAAGTGTAAACTTAAACCACTTCACACCATACCCTTTGGGAATTTCTCATGAGCATTTTAGACACTTCACATTGGAATTTTGTTTGTCAACCCTGGACACAAGACACCTTAAGGCATGTCCTTGGAAACCTTTTGGTCATTTTTGAAAATATCAGGTTGTGAAAGTTTCACCAGGTGGCTCATTGGCATGAAGGGTGCAAGGGGTGCAAAAGGTATCAAGGCAATTATCAAGGCAATCTTTGCACCTTTCTCACCATTCTTTGCACCCATTCACACCCTTTGCACCTCTCACACCTTTTGGGGAGAAGGTGAAAAGAGTGCAGAGGCTGGTGAGAAGGTGCAAAGGATGCAAAGACTGGTGAGAAGGTGCAAAGGGTGTGAAGGGTGCAAAAGCTGGTGAGAAGATGCAAAGGGTGTGAAGGCTCATGAGACAGGTGCAAAGGGTGTCAAGGCTGGTGAGAAGGTGCAAAGGGTGTGAAGGGCTGAGGGGTGCAAAGACAATATTTACATCTTTCTCACCAGCCTTTTCACCCTTCACACCCCTTTGCACCAGACTTAATACCCTTCACACCATCCTTTGCACCCCTTGCACCCTTTGTTGAGAAGGTGAAAAGGGTGTGGAGGCTGGTGAGAAGGGGAAAACAGTGCAAAGGCTGGTGAGAAAGGTGGAAAGGCTGCAAAGGTTAATGACAAGGTGAAAAGGGTGTGAAGGCTGGTGAGAAGGTGCAAAGGCAATCTTTGCAACTTTTTCACCAGCCTTCACACCCTTTGCACCTCTGACACCCTTTGCTGAGAAGGTGAAAAGGGTGCAAAGGCTGGTGAGAAGGTGAAAAGGGTGGTGAGAAAGGTACAAAGGAGACGAAGGCTAGCGAGAAGGTGAAAAGGGTATGAAGGCCAGTGAGTGGGTGCAAAGGCTGATGAGAGAGGTGGGAAAGCTGGTGAGAGCATGAAATCAGTGTAAAGGCTAGTGAGACAGTGCAAAGGGCTCAAAGGCTGGTGAGGTGCAAAGGATGTGAAGGCTGATGAGAAGGTGCAAAGACTGGTGCAAAGGCTGGTGAGAAGATGAAAGGGTGTGAAGGCTGGTGAGAAGGTGCAAAGGAGTGTGATGGGTGCAAAGACAATCTTTGTAACTTTCTTACCAGCCTTCACACCCTTTGGTACAAAGGCTGGTGAGAAGGTGTGAAGAGTGCAAAGGCTGGTGAGAAGGTGAAAAGGGTGTGAAGGCTGGTGAGCAGGTGCAAAGGGTGCAAAGGCTGATGAGAAGGTGCAAAGGATGATGAAAAAGGTGCAAAGGATGGTGAGAAGGTGAAAAGGGCTCAAAGGTCAATGAGAAGATACAAAGAGTGTGAAGGCTCATGAGAAAATGAAAAGGGTGTGAAGGCTGGTGTGAAGGTAAAAGGCTGGTGCAAAGGGTGTGAAGGCTGATGCAATGGGTGTAAAGGCAATTATAAACTAGGTTTTTGGGTCCCCACCACCTGTGAGCCTAAAAAATCTAATTACAACATACAGTGGTTGGATGTTCCCACCACCTGCAAATAGAACCACCACCCCATGTACATTCACAGAACAGCAAAGTGCATTCATAGGTCCCCACCACGAGCCCAACATTTTGGAGCAAAAAGACCAAACCAACCACTAAAGTGATTCTAATGAGGCACCAATAAGTCAATTTATGACAATTCCAGGGCTGTTTGAGTCATTTTTGAAAAATGGGAGCCTAAAATGAAGGAGTAACAAGTCTTTCATATATTTAGTCTAAAGTGGGCAGGTATCTAGACAATATTAATGATACTATTTTGGGGGGGGTGCAACACACTTAAGTGGTGCCATGGGTCATTGAAAAAAATAAATTTTTACCCATAAGCAAATGGCTTAAAGGGCACCTGGCATTGATTAGGGTGTTCTACATGTCCAGTTTTGGATTTTGAATTTGCCACTGATTGGCTATTTGCTGGGCTGTTGAGTGCTGAATTTTAAGATTTTTTGAAATGTCAAAAATTTCAAAAATTTTTGGGCTTTCCAAAATTTGGAAATTTTGAGCCATAAATTGGCATACATGAGTAATAGTATGTGGATTTACAGAATTTTTTTGGGTCCATTGTCTGAGCTATGTCTGAGTAATGAGTCCTGTTTTGGACTTCTGGTGACATCTGCCCTGGGTTTCAAAGCCAGGGTGGATTCTCTTTTTGTGTACTTTCTCACCTCAGTGATCCCCAGATTCACCTCTGGTGCAACACCTGCTGACTGTATAGATGTCAACAAGCCTTTTTGATCCACATACCTGCAGATGTGTACACATGCATTGGTGGAAGTTTGGGCCAAATCATGAATATTTTTTGAGTGGCCAAGTTGAGCCTCATGCATGGGCTGGGGGGTCAAAAATGATATGAGTGGTTATTTTGAACATGCTGTACGGGTAAGTAATGGTGGTAGTTGTTTGTACTTTGCAAATTGAATTTCTCACTCAGAAAAGTAAATTTTTACCTCATTTGTAGTTGATTCAACTTTTTATACTTTGCAAAATGACATCTACAGGAACTCCAAAATTGAGGAGAGGTTTCACTGAATTAAGTTTGGTTGAATGTTATTGCATATATATAGCACATCACAGTGATGTTGAGATGGATGGATGGATAAATATTGCTTTATTTGCTAAATCTGGACCAAAGTGTCAGATTAAATCTAGGTTGAAAGAAACAGCTGGTTTTTGTGAATCAGTTAAAAAGTGACTAAATTGTGCCCACATTTCTTTTCCAACTTACCACTCCTACACACAGCTGAGCAGTTCTTCAGAAAGGGCTTAAAAAGTGACTAAATTCCACCCATGTTTCATTTCCAATTTAAGACACTTCAAAGGTAGGAACAATCACATTCTGTCCACTGTAACAAATATACCGTGGCAACGTACTACAACCAAATGAGCATTCTCTCTGATATCTGATCTACATCTAAATCTACATGTACCTATATCTTGTTTGTAAATAGTTCAAGGTATGTAAACAAATCAAAGGCAATCTGACCAGCAATGTGTTCATAAATAGGTCAACATTGATGGAAGGTCATCACAATCAGTCAAAAATACTTTCTATTGACATTTTGAGGGTTTTTGATGAGTAATGTTTTTGATATGTAATGTCAAAGTTGACATCAATAATTGTAAACCTCATTATATCAATTTTTTAGCAGAGCTATTTAAATGGAAATTTTTTGGGTGAAATCTCTCATTTTCTCACAAGATTTTGAGGTTTATGGCATTCTGATTGGTTGATACAATGATCACATGACTTTGTAATGAAATTTAATGAGACTTTGGGCTTTTTGCTTAAAGAAACTCCTTAAAGAGACTCTTAAATCTCACTTCCTGTGAGATTTTTGGAGATTTGGTCAAAGAGACTCTTAAAGAAACTCTTAAAGAAACTCCTTAAAGAAACTCATATTGGTTCCAACATTGGTTCCCTTAAAGAAACTCCTTCAATTTTTAGCAGTTCTAGATAGAGTTGAGGATTGAGCTTTCTACTGAGGATAGGGGCCATTGTTGCCTATTCACTGTGAAAATGAGAATCAATAATATGAAATATTTAAGAAATTACAGCTGTTTGAATTCCCAAAGCAATGAGAGATAGAACAGGGTTTCCTTGATTTCTTTTTGCTATTTTTAGTAACATTTGGCTGAAGTACTGGCTTTAAGGCAAATTTCAGAAAGGCCAATACCCCTGTCAACACATACAAGATCTCGACAAGATTTTGGCCAAAAAGTCACAGTTTTCAGACTAATATCAGCATCTGTCAATGGGGGTAAGGCCCAGTGGCAATTTGAAAATAGCACCAAGAATTTAAGGAAACCCCTTTTCTGTCTCTCTTATTTTGGATTTTTGAGCTTAAAATACTAAGTGGTCTGATCACATTTCAAGATGCCCTTTTGGCTATTAGTATACAATAATAGTGCCTTTCAATTTCCTGGGCAGGCCCACCCAAACTGAAGTGCCATGAACCAATGTTGGAACTAATGTTGTAATCAATTAAAATCTATTAATTATTACTTTAATTCAAGCCAGCATGGAAAAACCACTGTATATTTAGATAGAATACATCAATATCTATGTCCAGTAAAATTTTTGTTGGGATCCATGCAGAACTGAAGAAGTTATAGCTGTAATGAATTTGGGACCTCAAATTCCAAACTCAAAGATCTGGTGACTTTGACTGCTGTGCTGCCTTTAGCATTCAAAACAAAGCATAGCTTGCATTCTGAATCTTTATTAACAACTAACTAAGATTTACAAGTGAAGATCTATTAAATACATGGGAGTTGACATATCCAATGAGCAGTGTTATGCTTAGATTGACAGTTCTTATCAGAAAAGCATTATTACATGTAACAGGTTGAATGTATATAATTGTTCTTTGACTACTTGCTTATAGTCCATTGGTGACAAATTTGCAATACCTTGTATACTGTGACATGATTTTCGCCAGTCAGATTTGTGCCACTCATGTGGTGGATTGATGTCAGCATCTGTTTCTATTATCTTCTTTCTTCCCCTACCTCTCCCTCTTCCTCTTCCTACAGCCTTCGCTGCACCCCTTACATGACCAGATCCACATCCAGCACTTTTTTTCGTACTTTTCACATCGTCATCGTCACCATCACTTAACCTGTCTCTCTCAAGTACACCTTCAATTATACACATCTTCTCAGTAAAGGTTTCACTAAATGGTTGTCATATACCATGATACCAATCCTGCTTCTTTAATCTTGCTGATCTTCATTTGATAGGACTGTACTGTACCAAATCTGATTCATCATCAGCACATTGTCAGCCTGAATTTGGGATTCCTGTCCATGGCCTTTTGTGATTTGTCATCGTCACGTCCATAAATTTGGTGACCATCATCATGTAATGTCACAGACCTTCCAATTTCTTGAGTGTTAATGGCTTTGAACCTTGCAATCTCCATCACCCCATTGTTGTCCGAAGAAGTAGAAGTAGAAGGAAGTCCTTCAAATGATTCACCACCCGTAGACTTCGTGTTTGATTTAGCTGTGGCAAATGTATTGCCACTCACACTTGCTTCCGATTCATCCCCTTCTACATCACCATTCTCAAGAGAATCATCAATGACACTTTTTTTTGGCCTTTTCCAATTCTTTTTCCATCTCTCCATCACATTCAGTCATAACAGAAGGATCAATGACACTTGTTTCTGTTTCTTTTTCCTCCAATCCATTCTGTTCACCATCACTCCCATCTTTTCCATTATCAATCACAATTTCTTCTGTTTTTTGTCCTTCTCTCCCTCACGTTCATCAATTGTAACTGAACCATCACCCCCAATTTCTCCTGCTTTTTGGTCCTTCTCTCCATCACATTCATCAATCATAACCAAACCATCACCCCCAATTTCTTCTGCTTTTTGGTCCTTCTCTCCATCATGTTCATCAATCGTAACAGAACTATCACCCCCACTTTTTACATCACCATTCTCAAGAGAGTCATCAATCAAAATTGCTTCTGCTTCTTTGCCCTTTTCTCCGTCATGTCCATCTCTATTTGGTTTGGTATCATCCTTAATATTCTTGCCTTTTCCACATTTCTTACGATCTTTCTTTCTTTTCTTTGCTTTCTGTGCTCCATCTTCTTCCGATGTTGCGACATTAACTGTGGATCTTTTTATTTTAAGTACAATTTGGGATTTCTTATCTTCTTCTCCATCATGCTCTTTGGGTTCTACTTTAATACTGAAAATAGAATTAGACAAATTGATTATTAAATTCATAACTTTCATACT
>JBCAUG010476653.1:0-15466 GCA_038406175.1 Haplosyllis leylae
TCAATAGCCCCAAATATATTGGGGGCCTGGGCCTCGAATAGCCTTGAATGTATTTGGGGCTATTGAGGGTAGAGGTGTAAAGGGGGCAAAGGGGAGTGAAAGGGGCGAAGGGGAGCAAAGGGGGGCAAAGGGGAGCGAAGGCAAAGGGTCTCGAATACATTTGAGGCTATTCAAGGATTTGAGGCTATTCGAGGCTATTCAAGGCTATTCGAGGCTATTCAAGGCTATTCGAGGCTATTCAAGGCTATTCAAGGATTCGAGGCCCGGCAGGGAGCGAAGGGGAGCGAAGGGGGAGCGAACGAGCCACCTGCATGTGAAACTTTCACTGCCTGATATTTTCTTTTTGTTATCAGAAACGGGTGAAGCACCCTTTCCCGACGACAAAAATATGCATCGTCGCCGTCAGGTGTGAGCGGACCCTTAAATAATGTTGGTCAGCCTCAACGTCACCAAGATATTAAATCAGGGGTCTGTAGCCGATGGACCACATGAAACTTTAATGATTTCAAAGTACGAAATGTGCATTGACTTCTATGGAGCATCTGAGAGAGGGATTAAAGTCCTTCCACCAAATATATGAATAACAATAAAAACTAAGAGACATATTTTGAGTTTTTCTGCTCAGGCAATATTGAAATTAACTTGTCAAAAGACAGGGGTACATCTTCCAAATGTGGTCTTGTGATAGAAACTTCATTATGTCAAATATTTCTATTGCTTCAATGAAGCTGAAAAAATTATTGTCAAATTTACAGATATCTTAGAATTTATTAGCAGTTTGCAAGTTAGCCAAATGCATCTCATATTTGACGTTAGTGCTTCATATGAAATCACAAAAATGATTGCAAAAAATTTCAAAAACACTTTAATGAAACTTCAATGTGCTTCAATTTTGTGCATTTTTGGGAGTGTATGAAGGTTTAAAGCTTGTTTGCACTCATCAGTATTCATGTGCTCACCCTCAGCTCTTGGTGCTACACCCACCTTCCGATCCCTGTCAATGTTGCTTGAATTATTATATTGATGAACTCAGTGGCCTTCTACTTCCGTCTCACCCTCGTTGGACCACAGATAACTACGTATAACTACGTAAATGCGAAATTTGTATCGTTGTAATGTAGAGAAAATCATGCGGAAACAGAACAATAATCGTTGTCTCCAAGTACCATTAACTTGATGTGGGAATGAATGCATGACCAGGAGAAGTTACCACTCAGGTCCAATGTTAATATATGAAATTTGAATGAAAATCATTACATGCATGTTAGGGTTTGCAGATAACACAAATCTCATGAACTCGATCTAATTTATTTTATCTTTTAATTTTCATTAAATAGAAGGTAAACAGATTTAGCAATGGGCGTTTTCAATATTAGTTTAAAATATCCACGTTTGTGTTCTTGCAGTTATATATCCTTATACATTTTAATGAAATTCACGAATAAAGTTAATAAGCTTGCAGTAAAATATTCAACAAATAATCCATTAGTTACACACAATCTGTAACTTAGAAATCTCATGTTGATCTATTGTCAAAATGCATTTTTATGAAATTGGCAAGTTATTTAGAGCCGTCAACCGTTGAAAGATATGACTTTCGTGTGCTACAAACTCTGCTTGGTAACTTGGTGTAAACAGATGAGCAGGCATCACACACGCACAGGTGAAGCTCACTGTTGTGAAGGACCAACATCTAGAATCTGAACAGTGGTATCATGCAAGGTAATACGATATACGATTACCTTAACGGCGTACGTACGAGAGGGAAACCGCATTCACCTTAAAACAGGGTAATACATAATCACACCTAGACTAGTGACATCTTTTAGGCAAACCAGCCCACAATTATGTGAGAATGAATAGCTACATAGTATAGGGGGTAGATAAGCAATGGTAGGGCCACAGAGTGGGGTTTCCAGCCAATAAATATAACACATAATATTCGAGGTTTTCGTTTTCTATCCATATCTGGCATTTCTGACATTTCTGTACAAAGTTGACATGAAGGGTTTTAAACAGCAAAAAATAAAGTTGCCTCTAGTGGAAATCGAACTCACAACATTAACTATCAAGGGATTAGAAGGCAGATGCCTTAACCACTCTGCCACCCAGACATGTGTTGTATAGAAGACCCCAGAATTGAACTGACGAATTTCTAGATTCAATAGAGCATAACTTTATAAAGATCTGAAAATCTGAGACTGACCAGGAATGACATATTGGCTGAGTGGTAAGGCATTAGAATTCTAATTCAGTGATGGTTGGTGATGTGAGTTCAATTCCCACTGGAGGAAACTTTATTTTTTGTGGAAACTTTTTGAGACCCTTAATGTAACTTTTATACAGAAATGTCAGATTTGTGTTGAAAACGAAAACCTCGACTGCCTACCTTAGGTAACGGAGTCCCAGTGTAACAACACACCACAGTTACGTTTCACTCAGCGCTAACCGTACAGATACGAGACGACTCTAATTACCGGCCAGGACCAAATCAGTTGCCCACTAATATTTTTCAATATATTTTTACGATAAAAAAAATAAGATAAATAAAATAATTTAATATATTTACACATCACTCATCATTCAAACTCTTCAAATGCAGTCAATCGTCTGAACATAAATTGTACTTGGAAACTAAACAAATGCGTGAACGGGTATTATACATCATTGTGTGTGATGTAATAGATGTGCCATGTGTTAAAACATGCTTCTCAACAAATTGTTGTTGATGTTTCGAATCATTAAAGCTCAAAATGACAAAGTAAAAACCTAAAACACAGGTCGGATTCCAATCAAGCTTCTGACTACATTGCCATATTTCTTTTCTTTGATTTCTGGTTCCTGAGGACAAACATCTACAATGTGCAATTGTTGAAGAATTAATATTTCTGCCCAACTGAAGATTTAAATTTAGATCATCAACACAACAAATACGTTTTTTATTTTTTAAGTTTCTACATTGCATTTTGTTATCTTTAATGTTTGAAATTCCTCCAGAGCACAATTAGTATCTAATCGTCAGCTGAATAGAAATATTAATTCTCCACCAGTTAAGATTTTCAGGTATATTAATCACAATTTTTCAATGAGCCCACACGTTGCTGAGATATTTTCGAAGCCTCAGGGCCCGTTTACACCAAGTGTCAACGTCAACGCAGAGTCAATGTTGCAATGAGGGTTGTGACATAGCTCTCATTGAAATTAATGGAAACAAATAGAGTCTCTCCAGAATGGGGTTGCAACCAGTGTCCTACGATTCCAAAAAGAAAAAACAAGAAAGTCCTCCCGCATGACTGTAACAGACATACTGACCCCGATGTAGCCTGTCTGCTGGGGGGGAAGGGTACGGGTACGGTCCATGGAGATTTTCTTAATGAAATGTACACAAAATATATCTCGACATGTATCATCTGAGACATAATCGTTGATACAGTCCTAGAAGTATTAAATAGAAGAACGAGAGTGACAATACTTATTTTTTAATTTTTCTATTTTTTTGGCGTTGAAATTAAACTACCGAAGCGCAGACAGGTGTTCGCATGCTTATCTACGAAATACAAACTGATGTAAACGCAATTATTTCTGGGTATGATTACATCACTTCAACCATGAAGGACACTTTAACATTTGAAGTACGTTTTACAGATCTCAAAGAAATATAATTTTGTAATATTGACGTTAACTTATTTATGGATAATCCTGAAAATGGCATTGGGTTCATATCTTTTTATTGAGCATATCTGCATCATTGGGGATATTATAGGGAAATTGATTACGCATGAGCATTGTGTTGGAAACAGTTGTATAAATTAACTACTTTTCAAGGCGGCTGGGTATTACAACAAGGAAGATACTCCACGATGAAGACAATATTAGTAGTTGTGCTGTTCTGTACAGCGGCTTTCCCGGTAAATGTTTTGAAAACTTTGTTTAAATTTAATTGTTTACTCAAGTATAAGAATACTGAACTTTGATTGAGAAATAAAATCTGTCTCTTTCGCAATACACAAAGTTGGCATTGATGGCAATTTTGTTTGGCTTAAATTTGAAAACAAAATGGGAGATGATCGTCATTTGCATTGGAATTTATATGGTTGGGAAATAAATAGCCTTTGCCAATTTTGTCTGGATTTTTTGCAACTAAACTCTAACAACTTTTGTTGTTTAGATTGGAAAAGCCAAACCGAATGCGGGACAGAGACCAGACAAGCCAAGACCGAGGAAAGAAAGAGGGTAAGTTGACAGAGCTAGGGTCTGTATACACCCAGCGTTTGGGACGCCGCTGCGAGATCACTCCCAAATCAAATGTATGAATTCTGTCCTGTATTGTTACACCAAGCATCAGCATCAACACTAGCATCAAATTTATCTTGGAAATGGCTTTGCAACCTATTCGGAGTGACGTCCCAGTGACGTCGCAGACGAATCGCTGTCGCTGGATGTAAATGGGCTCTCATGCTTGTTGGTTGAAGTTAAATGGATAATTGAGCAAGAACGTTTTATTTTGGTCACATTTGAATAAATATTCGTCTTATTATATTTTCCAGTAACCTTGAACCTCTCAAGAGAATCCTATTCAATCGACGGTAAGTGCGATTGTTGATGGCTCGTTAGAGTCACCTTAGTGGTTGCGTCGAGGGATACCTAATATCTTGTTCCATCCCTTAACATGAACCTTTGGCAGTTTTATAAAATTAGGCCTACTTTAACTTGCAGTCATTGGTTAGAATATGTTTACACAGAATGCTGCCATGATGTCATTTTGCACGTGCCAACAATTGGATCAAGGACGCGTCATTTTAAAAATTATTTCGAGAAGCAAAAATTAAAGATTTCAAGGGAAGCTGTATATTAATGCGAAGTGTGAATTATTTCTCTGAATGTGAACAGAAGGTTTCCTTCAAAGCCTTTAAAACAGATAGTACATCTCCCCTTTTGTGATTATTAGCTGTGGAAACGACCAAGACTACTAATAATTATCTCCGCATTGGGTATTATCCATTGTTTAAAAGCAGACAAAGTAGGATAAAAAATTAGCAATATCAAGGGACGAGAGAAAATACTTTAGCAGTTTAGAAACAATAATAATAACACTATTTGAATGAGGATGGTTGCCAAAGTAATATTCAACAAAATATTCAATGTTGTCTGTCCATACATCTGGAGGTGGGAGCATATGCAATATATACCCATACTCTACAAGAATCATTTGTATTGGGAGAATATGTTGTTTATACCTTTGTCGTTCTTTTTGGTCAGAGATGTTGATAACCAAACGATGGCGACGACAACCATGGACAATGGAAGCGGAGATCCTTTTCTCCAGGACGCATTATCTTCCTTTTCTGGTAAATATATTTTCTCTCGTTTGGCTTATGAAGGCACAGCATTCCATGTTCTTCATCAAAACAAAAAGAAATAGCTAAACATCTACCCTTCGTTTGAACATTTTGAAGATTAAAATCATTATCTTCTACTAATATCTTCCTATCTATCTCAAATAAATCAGTACATTTACGTTCAAGGTATAGTCACGAGTCTGCCAGATGAGTTTTCTTTACCAGAATGAATGGAAGCTAATACATACAAATATAAATTAGTGAAAGAGTTTGGCTTGATGGCCTTAACATGTGAGTCTAAATAGTTCTTCCTGGTGAGCTGTTGCTGCAAAGTTGCTGCACACCAATGCTTATCTTATACAAAATTATGGATTGGAGCATGAACAAAAATGCCTTTGAGTCAAAGACATTCTATCAGCATAACAGAGATGAGAAAAATGTTAAAATTTAAAGGTGAAAACTGATTTTTCAAAAAAGTAACTTTGATATTGAATAATGCTGCCCTGGACCTTCCATTGACTATGACCTTAAAGCAGGTTTGAGTGGAAGACAAACTAAGAACTAAAGGTTAGGTAAAAATGACATTTTGTTTATTTTATTTTGAAGTGGACCCAGTGACCTTGATACTCAAATATTAGACATTGTCTACACTGAAGATGAAGTTCCAACCTTCAGCAGTTCAAAGTTTACAGCCTGAACAGACAATCAGGCACACAGACAAACGCACAGACACCAAAAAGACAGATCTCAGTGAAATGATTAAATATCCGAAAGATGTAGCTGAAAAAGGCATTTTTCTTGACAACCTTTTGAACCTAGTATATTCTGTCTTCGCACCCTTCTCACATCAGATTTATTAAAAAAAAACAAATATATATATATGTCAATAAAATTTCAGGCCATACCATGTTGAACAGATTACTACATAGTTGGGTATTTTTATTTTTATTTCAGAGAAAGGTTCCACCTGTCAGGGATTTTGTTCGGGCCAGAATAATGTGTCCAACTGCTGGTGTGATGACATGTGTGAGGAATGTAACGATTGTTGTGAGGACTTTGAAAACCAGTGTCCGGATCAGGTTCCCCGTGAGTATCGGACAAACATGGTAGTTTTCACAGAGTGATTGTTAACATTCCCCGATAGATGGCAGTTAATAATCTGAAAAATCTACACATGGATGTGTTTCAAACATTGCTGATATTGTGGTATTATTCCTTAGTATTGATAATTGTTATTTGATAAATGTGTGAGCTATTTTTTGAAGGACTATTACTGTTGAAAGAATTAAATCGCCAGAGTAAAATGTAGTCGCAGATATTTTATAAAATAAAACTTTTCACAGTAAGATACGAAAGTTGCATAAGCAGTGAAAAATGTGATATATTTCCTGTAATTCGTAACCCAGTTAATCCATCACAAATTCAACCAGTTTGTAGAATTAGTAGTTTTTTTCACACAAGCAAATCTGGTGCAATTGTTTCTGAAAAAAATAATTTTTTGGCGAAAATTCATGAAGCTATTTAAGACTTATGTGTAAATGAAAAATCAGAATATAATCAATAGTAAAGGGGGCAATTAACAGTCTGACTTTATAATGATTATTCACCACATAATTGATTTTTCCTTTACAGCATGAAAATTCAGGAATTCAATACAATTTTTGCCTAGATTTGCACGCACCTAAATGTAATCTTATCGTGAGAACTCGATAATAATTCTCCTCCTAGTAATGTACAAGAATTAGAAGCCATGTTTGAAGAGAAAGTTCTCTGTGAAAAAGCAGTTAACTCATTCGAGTTTTCCCTAAATGCTTTCACTGAATTCAGTGACAAAATAATATCAAAAAAAGTATTGCTCAAACCCACTATCTCCTGTGTGTTTCTGTACTCGAAGTCTCTATCTCCATTGTGAGAGACAGAAATTCTACCACTGTACCACAGAGAAACCACTAACAGAGAAGACAGTTAAATTGATCCTAATTCATGCTTCAGCGATTTTTGCAGATTCCCTGAATTCGCTGAATTCAGTGAAAGTTGTGCTCTATTTAGGGAAACCTCGAATATTAAATCTACTAAATTTACTTTCAGAAAAACATTGGATTGCCTTGGATATGACAATTGTTCACATCACCAATTCTCCGCCGGAGAAAGACTGCGGGTACTATGGGCCGCGGCCAGAGGAATGCAAAGAATTGTTAAAAGGTATTTTAGAGAAATTTGGTGACAAGGAGAAAGATAAAGATAAAAGAGACGACATTAGTGATGAAGAGAAGCCGAAGATGCCCAATCCAATGGAGCTGTTCCAGATCCTGAAAGATCATGACACTGAGGAGTGTGAATTCAGTGGATTTGACGTAGCGAAAGTTCTGGTTTGTACGGCTGGACTCATGAAGAAAATGATGCTGAAGGAAGGAATGAAGAATATGGTAAATATCAAGGAGTGAAGAATTTCACTTTGGTGGCTCGTCCCACACGTGAGTAAGTCCCACACGTGAATGCCCCCTTCCACACGTGAGTAAGTCCCACACGTGAATGTCCCTTCCACATGTGACTAGGTCCCACATGTGAATGCCCCCTTCCACACATGAATGTCCCTTCCACACGTGAGTAAGTCCCACACATGAATGCCCCCTTCCACACATGAGTAGGTCCCACATATTAATGCCCCCTTCCACATGTGAGTAGGTCCCACATGTGAATGCCCCTCCACATGTGGGTAAGTCCTACACGTGAATGTCCCTTCCACATGTGAGTAAGTCTCACAAGTAAATACCCCCTTCCACACATGAGTAAGTCCCACACATGGATGCCCCTTCCACACATAAGTCCCACACGTGAATGTCCCCTTCCACACGTGAGTAAGTCCCACATGTGAATGCTCCCTTCCACACATGAGTAAGTCCCACACATGAATGCCCCCTTCCACATGTAAGTCCCACATGTGAATGTCCCTTCAACACATGAGTAAGTCCCACATGTGAATGCCCCTTCCACATGTGAGTAAGTCCCACACATGAATACCCCCTTCCACATGTCAGTAGGTCCCACATGTGAATGCCCCTCCACACATGAGTAAGTCCCACATGTGAATGTCCCCTCCACACATGAGTAAGTCCCACACATGAATGCCCCCTTCCACACATGAGTAAGCCCCACATGTGAATGTCCCTTCCACATATGAGTAAGTGCTACACATGAATGCCCCTTCCACATGTGAGTAAGTCCCACACATGAATGCCCCCTTCCACATGTGAGTAGGTCCCACATGTGAATGCCCCTCCACACGTGAGTAAGTCCCACATGTGAATGTCCCTTCCACATGTGAGTAAGTCCCACACGTGAATGCCCCCTTCCACACGTGAATGCCCCCTTCCACATGTGAGTAAGTCCCACATATGACTCATGTGTATGCACACAGCTCCCCTCCACCTTCCAAAAAAAGTGACCAAAAAACAGCCCGTCAACCACATAGGTAGCTCTAACGAACCACCAAATATGTGAAGTATTTAGATGAATACTATACAGTTATCATACTATTTGGAGGGTAATACAGGGTGTTGTCAATGGAGAGGTTGCCGGTATCAACCAAACCTTCAGGCAATGTTGATACAGGTACCCCTGAGTTAACACCATCCCCATATTACCCAACAAATGGCACAATAATAGATCTATTATACACTTGATCTAGTTCCAATTAGTAATGTCAAAACAATGCTGTTCAGTTACTTTTTCCTATTGGTTCTCAGAAACCTGTTTTTCCTTGAAAAACATGTAATACAGGTTTCTGGGAACCAATAGAAAAAGAGCACATTTTCATTGGAAAAAAGAAACTCGCATTACAATTGATGCAGTCTCATAAAACACCAAAAAAACCGATAAAAATCTTAGAATTGCGCCAAGTGTATAACAAAATGTAGTGCATATTTGTTAAATTTGAATATTGTTGATTTAAGTAGAAAAGATAATGCATTGACACACACAATTAATCGAAAACCATACCTTATTACCATCGTATGATAGTATTGTGCTGAATAAAATAATCAATGTGGTAGTTTCAAATATGGTCTGATCCAGAATGCCGAGGAATGCAAGGGTCTAAAGAAAGGATTCTTTGGTGATGAAAATCACGAACTACCTGATGATTTTGGTCCTGAAGACATGATGGACACTTTGATCGAGCAAAATCCTGAAGTATTCGGCAACCAAACGGCTGGGGATGTAATGAAGAACATGGCTAATGATTTTGGTGCGGGCGAATTACTGCTTCAGAAATTAAACGAGACAAAACCGGAAGTCTTTGGTGACCCGAAAAAGCTGAAGAGATGCATGGGTGGACTGATGATGAAGCAGAAACTGAAACAAGAACTGAAAAATCAGGTACGTAATGTTTTTGCACCAAGTGAAATGTTGCCCACGGATTCAGGAGTCTCTAAAAAGGCCCAGATGCATTCAATGGAGATAGACACCCTGTGGATACGGACAATGCCATCACAAATTTTCATAATGGGAATTTTTTTTTCTTTTTTTTGTAAATTTTTGAAAATGTATTTAGGAATGATCAAACATCTAAAAAGAATTATATTTTAAATTTGAACAAGAAACCACATTTTTGCCAAGTTTTGTTTCTTGAAATTAGTCACTATCAAAGTTCCTATTCGCATGGTGATAGAAATAATTTGATTTCACAATCTCATCGGTCACGTAAAATGCTTCAGAATGTTATTCAGCAACGACAGAAATTAATAAAAATAGTGAAAAATTTAAACCCCAATTTAAGTATTTGCCAAAAGTTCATAATTATTTGTTCAGATTCTCAGTACGTGGAATTGATGACATAATTGTTACAAAAAATAATTGAATTTTCCCACAGATAATGTGCACAGCTCATGATGCCGTATTTGACGTCAAGGCGAACATTGTGGATCAGACGTAAGTACAGAATTTTTGAAATAGGATTTGTTTCAGTTTCTTCTGTTTTCAATTGTGTAAATTTTGAATGCATGATTAATGATGAAAGCCTTGAATTGGGGGAATTGAGATTTGCTCTTTCAATCCATCACTGGGTGTTTACTGTAAAGATCCTCTAACTCATATTTCCAGCCCTGAAGGCGATCTGAAAGTTCGCCTTGAACTTTACGTGCTGGAACATGTATCGTCATCGATGGCGTTGGAAGCTCTTCACTACATGGACTGTAGAGTAGGCAATTTCCTGTTTGCCAAAGAAGACTGCCCAGGTTAGTGATGCCATATGGTTTTTTTTTTAAAATATTGTAATAGGTCTTTTGTCCAAAATGCTATTCAGGTTTGAATGCTACGAATACGTTTGCTCAAGAAGTAAAGTATAACTTATTATCCCATTCCATGTGGTTGTATCAAATAAAGAAATTTATATGAATGACTACGTAATGATGTACCACATCTGGTACTTCAAACTAGTCAAGTACAAAATAAACTACCAGTAGCTTATCATGTGAGGCGATATTTCCCACCTTTTACCAATGATAAATTATTCAGAATCATGCCGGCGAATGGTCACTCGTGCATGTGAATAATTTTACAGTTTTTAGTTTACTTTCAAACACGATAACGTCGATGTTTCCTGGCTATTTCTATTCAGCCAAAAATGCACCATTTTATTACATTATATTATTTATGTTATTTGCCTTTTCAGGACCACAGTATGACTATCCGATGTATTCGGAAGAAGAATGATCAGCAACTGCAGAGAGTGCAGCTTAGAAATTTATCCCGAACGTTAAGAACGCACCACATTTATCTGACATCTTTCTCTTTATTTGATTAAATTAGACATTGTTAGAATTACTAGCAAATAAATTTTTCTTAAGCAGACTTTTCACATTTTGTTACCTGTTTGATCGCGGTTTCTTTCGAATTTAAAAGTAAATGAATCGTCAGCAGGTTCACTTGTACAATATTATTTGTGAATATGATCAGGCAAGTGATCATAACAACATTCGAGTTTTTCCTAAATAACACAAATCAGACATTTCTGGCATTTTTGTACAAAATTGACATCAAGGAGTTTCAAAATCAGCAAAAAATAATGTTGCTTTAGTTGAAATTGAACTCACAACACCAACCATCTGTGGATTAGAAGGCAGATGCCTATTCTACTCTGCGACACACAATATTTATGAAACTTCTCAATTAAAGCACAGCTGTCAGACATGTGTTGAATAGACGATCCTTAAACAGAACTTTGTTTCATGCTCCTCTCCACTTTTTGGACTTTGATCATTTGTAGATTTAATAGAGCATGACTTTATCAGGGTCTAAATATCTGAGACTGGCCAGGAATAACAGAGTGGGTAAAGCATTAGAATTGTAATGCATAGATGGTTGGTGTTGTGAGTTTGGTTTCCACTGGAGGCAACTTTATTTTGCTGATTTGGTACCCCCTTGATGTCAGTTTTACCAGTTATGTCAGATTTGTATTATATAGAAAGAAAACTCAATTTACTACTCAAACGGTTCAATTCAGGTCTGGTGGCAATCGTAGATGCAGCTGCTGTAAATGTTGAAATTCCCAAATTAAAATGTTGACGTTTTACTAAAGTAAAGATAAGTACCGATTACTCTTGGAATATAACCGAAGCTATTTATTGCTGGGGAGATTGAATTAGAATAATTAACATCATTAAAATTATCTTTTTCAAATGTACAAATTATATTTATTGCTTTTAGAGATTAAAATATAAATCCGAAACCTGATATTGAAAAGAGTTGCAAAAAATGTGTTGCTATGTTCAATTGTTCACGGCTTTTGTAAATTAATTGCCATTTATGGGCAATTAGAATGTGAATGATACAGAAACCGAAAATCAGAAATCTTTGAATACTTTAAAATTATGTTAATCATCGTTCGTCCTGAATTTCAATAACAAGACTAACACTGAGACCTGCATTTTAAATTCATCCAAAACTTTCTGTTTCAAATTTGGGAACTTTGAGTGGAACATTTTAGGAAAAAAATTCAAACGACTACAATTGTCCGGTTTTTCCAAAAGGTGCAATTTCTGCGAAAAAAATCAGAAAGAATGATACAAAGGTTCGGGATTGTTACCATCTAATGTAATGTCAATGCGACATCAGTTTATTAGCATAAATATCACCAATATTTACACTAGCTTGGTTTGTGTAGTAAAACTCAACCCCAGTCAGAATTGAGTGTCCGCCAGGTCAGTGAGGAGAGCAAGAGTAGTTTAATCTCAGGGGGTGACAGCATTTGTTCATGGTTGTTAGTTCATGCACTGGACCTATTTGTGAAAGAGGAGCTGCTGGCTGTACTACTGGTTGAGGGGTAGACTTCTGATGGGCCGGACATCCACACGATGAAGCATACAAACACTCAGATTAGGCACAGACTTTATTGTTGCTCCTGAGACTGGTTTAGCATAAAAAGGTACAGATCAATAGTCACTGCTTGAGGAGGTAACATTACTGCATAGACAGGCTTGCACAATGTCCAAATAACACAGAATGACAGAATCAGCCATTGTCTCTAGTTTGGTGAGTTCTTGAGGGGGATGATTAAAGTCTGTTGCCAAACACAACTCACAAACAGTTAATACACATAGATGATTCAAAGGGTGCACCTTGGGCACAACTGGCACAAATGATGACACAAATACTGCATAAAGGATGGCTAACACAGCCAATGAAGTTGACACAGCTAAGAAACTCTGAGAAGTTCCTGCTGTTGCTATATGACACTGAACAACCTGGTGATTAAGTCTGGAGGTCCTACTTTCTTAGGGTGCAACTCCCTTATATACCTAATGCCTGTTTACCAGAAGATCAGTGCTACCATACAAAGTAGTGCACTAGAGGGGGTGACATTTTGGAAAAGGCCTGGAGCTACCCAGTGCCTTTAGTGGCCACTGCAGGTACTTTGGCAATCTAACCAAAGTTTACACTAGTCTCAACCCAACTGGACCAGTAGTTATCATGGCACAGGCCTGAGGGGTGAGTAGGAATACACACTGACATGTCATGCTGTGATTGGTCATACTCATCACATGATTTACTGATTGGTTACCAGGACTGTGCATGTGCCATCTTTGCACTGATTGGACATTACTTGAGGGGGTGAGCAGGACACGCGTGACCTTCACGTGATCAGGGCATGATCCATGCATGGGGTTTTCGTGGGAAAGTCTGAGGAGGTGTTTGAAGTATGGATTGGTGCTCTTTGACCCATCGGAAGCCAGATACTTGCGCGGTTCATCTCCTCTCCTCAGATTTTGCAATAGTCTATTCTCAACCTGTTACATAAATGTCAGTGTTTTATACCATATCACTAACGAAATAAAATAGGTTATTAAATTTTCCCCTCAAAACACACGATATCAGATTTACCTTGGAGTGAAACAAATTCCAACAATTTTAAAGCCACCATGAAAAGCAAATATCTTTATCCACATATTAGTACATTTTCAAGCTGGCATGAGAACCCCTCTACTAAACCTTGCCATTTCATTTGGTATTTGAACATGTATTGTTTTCTATGGCCACGTGGAATGAAGGCTGAATTATAAAGATCTGTTGAAGATCCAATTGGTTTCATTCGAGTTTTTTCGTAATTGGCTTTAGATTCTGTAGAATCGAGAGAGAACTAAAAAATATTCATTTGCAAATATACCCCAAGTGGGAGTTGAACCGAGCTAGTTATGACTTTCCTGTTCTGCATGCTACTGCCTCGGCTAATTCCCTATTTGCTAGAAGTCTGATCCCTTCAGATCCTTATGTAGCCATGCTCTATTCATTCTGCATGACTGCATAACATGATCTAAGGGACTGAGACTTCCAGCAAATAGGGGAATTAGCTCAGATAGTAGATCTAGCATGCTAGACATGAAAGTCAGAGCTGTCTGGAATCAACTCCCACTAGGGGTAACATTTTACTACTGTATTTTTTTTTAGTTCTCTCGTGATTCTGTAGAATCTATAAAATACATCGTCATTTAATAAAAAACTCGATTGCGTTGGTTTCGATTGTCCTGAGAGTCCTCAGGCTCTTATTTGAAGAGACAAAATCCCCTTAGCTTTGGACATTATGCAAATTAACTGTGCACACATAATATTCATGAAACCTCTCAATCGAAGCACAGCTGTCAGATAGAGGGGCCTTTCAACATAATTTTTTGACATAATAAAGTATTTTGCCATTGAAAGGCTTTTTTAATCAAATAAAATTAAGAGGATTAACTGATCTCAAAGAACAAAAAAACAAATGACCAAAAACATTCACAAAAGTGACCAGTATGTTGTTAATGCTAATTATCGTTTTGTACAGCATTATGATTCTGTTGAATGAAAGTGAAAAGGACTAAGCAGCTGATTCCTTTCATCGCATTTTTGTACTGTTTCATTGATTTCATATATACTATTTAAGACCTCTCTAACTGATTTGCCAACCATACGGAGCGACTCTCTCCAACCGAATACAAGAAGCGAAGATGAAGACAACACTAATCGCAGTACTCTTGGCTCTGATGCTTGTTCAGGTAATTATTTATTGGCAGTTTCCTACATACGTAAATTGAAATTTAACAGTTAGACATTGAGTGATACCATGGCTTTCGGATACTTCAAAATGTACGCTTACAAAATCAACCGAAGGGTGCAAAGAAAGTTTTTGTCGAGTACAAGATATCTGTTGCATTAATTCATTCCATTGAATGATTGATTTAATATTATCCATTAAAATAGTTTTTAAATTGAAAATAAATTTAGAATCCATTCAACGTAGAATTTTGAGTGACAGCTATTAACCAGACCTTCATGGTTACAATTTGTCAGATTTTTTACACAGAGACCTTATGTAGCAAGTCTTACTGCTACTGAACATTTTTGCTAATTTGAGTTTTTCACGATAGGCGTTTCTGTCAGATTATCTGACAGATCTTTGCGCAGGGAGGAGCAAAAAAAAATCGTCAAAAATTGCCCCCAGTGGGGATTGAAACCAGGACCTCCAGATCCTGAGACCAGTGCTCTACTCCTGAGCTAGGGAGGAATCTGTTGGCAGGGGATTTCTGAAGTGAGCTTTGTTTCATGCACCACTTGACATGTTGGACTTTGTTCATTTCTAGAATCAATAGAGCATG
>JBCAUG010476764.1:0-15464 GCA_038406175.1 Haplosyllis leylae
TCGGCACAAACAATAACTATTGTTTTAGAGACTTTATTGTAACCCAAAATCAATATACAGCTTCGAGGGAAGCTGCCGTTACGCTGCACTGATATATGCGATAGGTGGCGTACTATGACAACTGACAGGTAGGACAGTGGGCAGTGGGTCTTTGATGTAGGATATAAACATACCTGACAGGTAGGGCAATGGGAGGCAGGTCTTTGATGTAAGATATAAATGTACCTGACAGGTAGGATGATGGGCAGCAGGTCTTTGATGTAGGATATAAACGTACCTGACAGGTAGGGTGATGGGAGGCAGGTACTTTGATGTAAGATATAAATGTACCTGAGAGGTAGGATGATGGGCAGCAGGTCTTTGATGTAGGATATAAACGTACCCGAGAGGTAGGACGATGGGTGGTGGGTCTTTGATGTAGGATATAAACGTACCCAAGAGGTAGGACGATGGGTGGTGGGTCTTTGATGTAGGATATAAACGTACCAGACAGGTAGGATGATGGGCGGCGGGTCTTTGATGTAAGATACAAAGGCACCTGACAGGTAGGACAATGGGCGGTGGGTCTTTGATGTAGAATATAAACGTACCTGACAGGTAGGACGATGGGAGGTGGGTCTTTGATGTAGGAAATCCCTTCACGGTGAGCCGTTTCCTTGTGAAGATTTAACTGATTCATTGTGTCGAAAAACGTGTTACAACCGCGACAGCTGTTAACGATACAAAAGCGTTTAATACAGCAAACGGACCCTCCAGTCAGTAATAAATGTGAATGAAAGATAGAGGGTGTTAAGGCTTATTCAGACGTACCAACAATGACCCCGTCACCATCAAGGTAACCAATGGCTTGGCCTTATTTAATTCGGACCGAAAGTCGGGCTAAATGGGTTTCAGACCCATTCTGCCCGTCAAAGTCACTGTCACCATTGACATAATGTTAAAACATTTAACAGGCCGAATTTCGGTGTCGGTCGGTGTCCGTACGTGTGAACAAGGGGTTAATACACTGAGTGCTGATCGCACACTTCCGGAGAGTCTACCGTGCAAGTGGAAATTTGAACATTGTTGTTTGTGGCTGAAATAATTGCCCATTGTCCAATTACTTTCTTAATGAATCATGCATGCCACGTTTGATTCTGTGTTGTTTATGTTTCATACTGTGGGAATCGTGACCTTAGGAATGAAAGGTAAATTTTGCACAACAACAAAATCCCTGATAGAAACGCACATAATGAACTAGGCATAAATGAGCTAGTTGTAATCGAAATTTTATGTCTTGTGATACTTTATAATACCTGAGGATGAAACATTTAACAAATATGTAGCATTAAGACATATTACAAATTGTGAAGATTATACAAGATAAATCTTACTAGAAATTCAAGTTACAGATCTTCTGATGGTATCTGAGGTCCCTCTCCAAGCGATACTTTTTGTTACACTTTTCACATTCAAACTGTTTTTCACCATGAACCTTCATGTAATGCTGCAAAAGTGAAATAAAAATTGTACAGTATAGGATCTAGTTTGTAGGGTCACCTAGCTACAATATCTTTTGCAGGGCCACTTGACTGGAGTGCAGCAGGATCTCCTTTCATAGGGTCCCGTATCTTTCAAAGACCTTTCGACGCGGACATGTGGCTCACATTGACTTCATGTCAGTTATCTGTGGCTCACGTGTGCAAGAGCCACCCACCTGAGTGCAATTGTCCCGTCTTGATATTTTTACACTGTCGCAATACCTGCATGACGACTTACACTTTTAAGGTTTTTGAAAGAGGTGAAATATCTGGGAGACGATATGTTGAAATAGCATGACGTCACTGGACAGTGGAACTCATCGATGACGTCACCTCCTTCCCGTTTCTTCTTTGTACTGGTGTACATGGCTCTGTCTGCGTCTGTCTGAAGTATGATGACAATTTATTGTAACGGAAACCGAGTGTTCACGAAATTAACGCCCAAGGTTTCATTTACACTAAACAAAAGCAAAAACGACCACGAAATGTTGACCAAAGAAAATTTCACTCGAGTTTTAATTTTCTCAACTTTACTGCATGCTATTGACTTTAGTTAATTTTCTTAACTGAAGTTTATGTTCTTAAGTTTAGTCAACTTTTCTGAACTTATTCTCAGTATGTTCGTCAGTGCACACCTGGGGGGCGGGGGTACCCCAGTCCCAGATCCGTTCCCAGGTCTCTGGTCTCAGTCCCCGCCAGGAGGGGTACCCAAGTCCCAGCCGGATACCTCCTGGCCAGGACAGGACTGGGGTACCCTCCCTCCCCCCAGCTAGGACAAGAGTGGAGTGCCCCCCCCCAGCCAGGACAGGACTGGGGTACCCTCCCTCCCCCAGCTAGGACAGTATTCACTTTTCATGACCTTTGTGAACCCCCCGCCCCCGAATCCCAGCCTTGTTTTTTTTTTGGATTAAGCGTAAATTCTTACCTCAATGAATTTATGAACTTTGACCATGTGAAGTCTTCTTGCGGCACCTTGTGAGAAGATCTTGTCGCACCCAGTCACCAAACATGGTACATTTCGCTGGATTTCAGTGTCCAACTCTTTCACTGTTGGACATATTTTTCGTACTTTCGCCATTTATCACGATCAGTACATACTGTCTATCCTCCAGTTTTGTAAGTCCCCGAAGTGGGTTATGAACTTCACAGTTGGAAATAAATCAGACTTGTGACAATTGTGCCTGCTTCTGTTTGGTGAACCGCGCGTAACTCCTGAAAACTATCCAAGTGTGAAACAGGCAGGAAATATAGGGATATCATTGAAAAGAATACTGTTAGTCTTGTTTTGAACCCATTCACTTGAGCAATAGACTGCAAGATGTGTCGACTGTCAGTTATAAGCAACCCCAAAAGCTCACAAAATCAACTGGCTTTCAAGTGTGATTACTTGAGTTACACACAGGATGTGAAAGCAATTCCATTAAAGTCGAAAACTTTAAGCACTTTGACACACAGAAAATTTTTGTTTACCGAGCACCGTTTCTCCATCTCCAAACCGCGGGTAGCAGTTATTACGCGTTGCCACTCCACGGATTTTCTGCGGTTCATGAGAGCTTCTCAATATCTTTCAACTCTACGACTGCTTATGCTGTATCCTGGTTCTGAGTCTATTCAGAATATGTGAATCTGTTTAAAAGTTTATAGACGTGTGGAAATAAAGACAATAGTAACTTCAGATCAGGAAATCTGCCATGAGACCCAAAAGCGGCACACAACAGATCCAGGATTTCCACTCGGGTTAGGGAGCAGAACCAACCCGATATTTTCTGAACGTCCCATTAATTCGAGAAATATTTGGTGAGTGCAGGCGCCCCCTAAACCCGCCCATCAATTATTATGAGGTAGGTAAATAATTGAGAATGGACTTCAAAATACGGCAAATTCCGAATTTATTTACAACACTTTTTACAATCGTAAAATTTTCTGTAACAGCAGCACCTTCCATTCTGTAATAAGAAAACATTCACGGACTTTTTCTTCCAGCGCGTCCATTGACTGAACGCTGAAAACAACGCTAATCATGCTCTGCTGGGGCTTTATTTATTAAGCTTTAGGGTCCGTTTACACTAAGCTCTTGGCGATGGCCTCCACCACCCCCCTTCCAGAAAAAAAAAACAACAAAAAAGGTGGATTACTAACGCTACAGATATTGCCAAGAGCTCAGTGTAAACGGTACCTTGCTGTGACTGCGAATCGGCACTTTGATCGTACTGGTCGCATGGTGTAATTCCACTATTGAAATGCATTGAAGTCATCTGTTAACGACATCGCAGTCACAGACGTTTGGTGTAAACGGGTCCGTATGCTAAACGTCCCGGTTTTACGACAGCGTCCGAGTTTGTACCTTCGGCATCAATAGCGTTGGTTGTGTTATCTTGGTGATGGCACTGGCTTTCGCTGAATCTATTTTCTCGGGGCATTTTTGACACAAAGCCGAAGCCCTCTGACTGAATTCGCTTTCAGTCCAGCTACACATTTACAGTTCATGGCACAATAGCAGTTTGTTTGAAAGATATTTTGTATCAAGATGATGATGACGACGCTTGTTGTTGCGATTCGGAATCGGTTGTTGCGGATTGTGCTGCCGCCTCCTCCTCCGCTGCTGCCGCCGCTGCTTCCGCCTCAGCTGCGGCCCTTTTCCTGTTCCTTTTTGCCCCGATGTAAGTCATTGGATGGATAGGAAGGAAGCCCGAGAGACCTGCAACAAGGAAACGACATCATTATCATTCAACTTACAACATACTATGGTTAATTGTTAGAGCCGAGCAGGAATGGTTCAGACGGTCAGAGCGCAAACTCTGCCGCATACTCGAGCCCAACCAATTTTTGTACATGTACAAGTATACGGATCAGAAAGGTTAGCGCATGACCAGTTCAAAAACAGGGGTTCCAGTGGCACCATACAAAGAATTAATGTTCTTTAAATTCTTTAATCTGGTTCGGTTACGACGATCTCATATTGAGTGTACATGTACTAATATTCTCGAGAGGCTCTTGTGTTTGAGACGTTCGGTCTTACGGCTTGGCCACACTGAACTGACCGAGATTCTTTCCAAGCCGATTTTGTTTCTGATAAATTTGGCTTACATAGAAATATGCAGAAGTGTCCACACTGAACCGACCGATTTTTGAATGGGTTACCAAGCCATTTGTTTCTGATATCGGACACAGAAAGAATCTCGGTCAGTTCAGTGTGGCCAAGCCGTTAACAAGTATCATTAACTGCCCAAAAAATTTATAGATGTAACTGTTTATTATTTCAGAAAATTCTGTCGGTTTCATTCTAAATGATCATTCACACTGAACATTGATTCACACCAAAGGAAAAACTGAGAATTTTCTTTGATAATTGTTATTTTTTTCTATTATTTACTCCGCTTTTCTGTGTGAATGGACCCTTAAGGTCCGCTTACACGAAGAGAAAGCGAATGCGAATGCAGCAACATCCCGTTCTCAGAAAATACTACTTTGCTGTTAAAATCGAGGAGTGGCAAAGATCATAGAAAAATTTCTCTGTCGCAATAGCTCGGTGTCAATGGCCGCCTACCCAGTAACTTCTGCACAGGTTTTGTAATGTCGGCTCCCTTCATGATATAATGCTGCAAACGATCGTAGTTAATGGCGACAAGCTTTTCGTTGTGTATGTTGGGTATCGGATCGTAGGTTCCAAGCTGTTCTATGGGTGGCTTGTTACGCCCTTTGAACTTGTGCATCACCACCAGGTGGTAGAACGGTCGGTTCGTGCAGCCATGCAGCGCGAATCGGATCGCTAGCTTCCCAAAACTCTTAGGCATCTCTGCGCGTTCCCGGACGTGACTACCTTCCTGCCAATAAAAATATGACGCCGTAGAAAGACGTTTGTTTCACCGAGTCCAGCTTACTGCGAGTAAAAAGATGTAAAGAAAATTGTTCCTCGTAAGCGGGTGCTCGTTGTAACAGAACACGGTGTAAGTGGGACCCAGTGAATAAACAATTACTACAGATTACACTCCACAGTGGGATGTCCCCCGTGTGTAGGTTCCACTATACAGACTACTCATCGATTGTCTCTTGGTCACGGTATATTTGGGAGCTGGAGATTAAAGAGTAGGGGTCTCACTGATCGTACTTAGTGACGGACTGGTCCATGGTGATCATTAGAAATTGTTCCAGGGCTGGGATAGACTAAGGTTTTATGTAAATAAATTGTGATTGTTACGTAACCATCCGCAGTGGACAGTAGTGGCACCATAATTCGAGGTCTCCCTGGTGGATCGGTATGTAGGGGGGGGGGGGGAGAGGGGCATACATGAGGTTTTGGCAAAAGGACCACATCCAGGATTCCCCTCGTGGGGCGGGGTGAATGGAAACCCTCCAGTAGGAGAGAAGCAACGCTACATTACCTTCCCCTTTCCAATACAAAAATTGAGGAAATTTTTTTTACGGGCTGACACAAAGACCAAAATATGCCATTATCGCTCACTCTCCCGGTTAAAATTTTAAGTGATGTAGTCAAAGAAACGGACTTGAATGGCTATATATCTTATTTAACTTGTGGATATAATCGTTGGTATATTAATTACATATATAATTAAGGATGTCGGCCTCCCAATTCGCAGAAAACATTAAAGTAACCTTCACCTACCTTTCCACGTTGTTTTGATTCACTATGGCGGATACGTCCGAGCGATATCGGAAATCGTCGAAGAGACTTCTTCTTTGAAGAAAGTTCATGACAGTCTTTTGTTTTCCTCTATTCCGATGAAATTTACATTAAACAGGATTTTCCAGAGAAAGAAATCTAAATTCAAGAGCAGCTTCATCCAATCGTGCCACCTAGCGGGAGTCAGTGCCGCTGCAGAGGTCAAAGGTCATTCATGTTGATGGAGGCAGCCATGATGCTAATTTGATGCAGATGCCAAAACGAAAAATCATGAATTTTGTTGGAAATACTGACTAAAATACAGGATTAGGACCTTACAAACAGGATGACGAAAAGAAAGAAGGCGGACAGTGATATTAGTGACGAGGATCAGACTGTTCCTTTGCCCATTCAGACATTTTTATGGAGGCAGAGCAGGTGAATTTTATGTTTATGAATTTAAATGAAGCTTGCAGGGGTTAGATTAATTGAGTTGAGAAGGATCTGAAATCCTGTACCCCGGGGTATTTATCAAAACAACTTATGGTGGGTCAAGGACATATTCTAATGTGATTTGGTGTCGAGAAATAGAATACAGTGGACGTTATGCAATTTTAGAAAGATGTCAACAAAATTAATAATTGCCAACGAAGCTTTATTTATGGATAATAGAGTGCTAGATTCCAGCGTTAGAATTAGTTACACTCACCCCTCATCGCCGGAACCGTTCCGAACAGGCGGTTGCAAAGACTCTGTTAAAGCAGCGACCCTTCAGATAATGTATGAACCACACATTGCTACTGGCTTGCACAAGGAGCAGACAGATTGCCCCCCCCCTTTCCAACCGACACATTGGCGGATCTAGGAGGGCCCAGGGGACGCCACCCTCTCGCCCAAAATTTCTTCATTTTCATGCAGTTTTTGGAGAAAAAAAGGTCAAATAGTAGGTTCCCCCTTTCGGGTTGGCGCCCCCTCTGGGAAATCCTGGATCTTGTACTGTGACAGGCCCATTATTCAAGTCCACTCTGCGTTACAGTGTTGGATGATTTTCCTGCTCGGATGAATACGTGGGGGGGGGGGGGGGGGTGGTTGGGGGGCAATACAGATACTGTGTTTCGGGGCCATCCTAAACACATTTAAGAGTCCACCAAAGTTGTCATTTCAGCATCCTCAACAATAGACGTTTCCTACTTTCTATTTCAGCCCATTTATCCGACAGAAGCTTGGAAAACTGTGCGAGGCGTCATGTGTCGTGAGTAATATCCAGCTTTTTTTCTTGTTATTAAGGAATGTTTACACGTAATGCCAACGTTAGCTTGTCCGTCAAAGTTTGGTGACAGGCACTTTGAACCCATTCTTGCGTCACCATTGACAAAGAAATTTGACAGGTACAATAATAGTGAAATTCACGCCACTTAAAATTCTGAACTCAACATCACTCACACACTGTTTCAATGAATACAGTGTACAGGGAAAAGTAGCCAACTTGGAAAGCATGGTTTGGGCTCACTGCACAACCTTACCTTGACATGTTGCACCGATGAGGACATCCTTTCGCTTCACAAATGAAGTTGATTACTTTGAGGTCTACTAATGTTTGACCCTGTTTTTTTTTCAGTCATTTGAAAGAGTCCTGGTCCAGAACATTCTGCACGGGTTGTCTCCGAGTCTGTGCGAGGCCATATCCAGTGTGTCCAGATGGAAGCTCGTACAGGTACATATCAATGCTGCACAAAATAGACATTATGTTAATAACTATTGTGCGCTCAAGTATTTTGCAACATTTTATGAGACTAGAGCAACACCAAAAAAACTCAAAAAGTTTCTTGTGTGATTTCATTGGTTCACTCTGGGTCTATTGTTAACCAATCCTCCCTGAAACCCGTAACCGAGAAATCCCCGGAACAAAAGAGAAAACTCGGTGATACAAGTACAGTTTACCTTAAAAGAGAATTCAACAGAAATATTAGTTAATATCTGGTATTTTTTACGTTTTAGACGTCGTTCCCTCACGTGATGCACGCATGCTCAGCCATGCTCCAGCAGCGGAAGTCGGACGAACGCAGCGAGACGAAGTTCGACGGTTTGGAGACGAAGCTGCTCTACACTATGCACTGGATCGTACTGGACGCAGCGTCTGAGTGTGAGGACATGGACAACGAGAAGAATGGAGGATCCAACACAGGTAGGTACAGAGTGTGTGAGGACATGGACAATGAGAAGAGTGGAGGCTCTAACACAGGTATGTACAGGCAACTTACGAAAAGATGTATGTATTTTTTCTTTTCTTGTGTAAAGAAAGAAAAGAAAATGTTAAATTCCACAAAATATTCGATCTCTTGCTGACCTATTTTATATTTTGTAATCCATGGTTGTTGATGTATATTTTTGTTGATATATCAGGTGCTCGGACGTACATGCTCCCGCTAGAGGTCATCCAGCTGTTCGTCTACCTGATGGCGCCACTGTTGAGCAGTATGCGCGAGCAGGACTTCCAGACGTTGAAGCTGGAGAATGGACTGCGTCTCTGGCAGCAGCTCTGGGGATTCAGACAACCGGACGTGCCCTGCTTCGCGACGCCGGTAAAGGCTCGTTCACATTGATCAAAAGCGATTTCTTTGAAATTTACCGTCAATGTTGTTAGCTACATCGTAAAAAATACCTAGATTGGCCGTTTGGCAGATTTCTAAACGGTCGCTCACAGTGGTTGAAAACGAACGTGAAAGCGAGAAATTTCTTTGATCTTTTTGACCACTGAACATGGAGTTTTTTCTAGAACCAAAATTGCTAGCGCCAACTTTCGGCTGGTGTGAGTAAGGCTGAAAGTCAAGTTAAAGCAGAAATATATTAAACACTCCATTCAAGATTCTACTCGAACGGTTTATTCACACTGACCGAGCTGAGTCAGATACAAACACCAGTTCCTCTGCATTTCTATCGTTAGTGCAGAAATCGGTCGGTGTGAACACTTCACAAGCCATAAAATTCTCGGCCCCTGACTCTGCCTTGGTGTCGGTCTGTGTGAATACACCATAAATTCTAAACTGCTTGTTTGTTCAATCCAGGTGAAGCCAAAGAGGAACGTGTTAAAAGCTCAAAGGAATCTACTGAGGGTCAACTTCAACGCTGGAAATATCTACATCGGGAAGGGCACGTCAAATGACAATATCTACCTGGGCTTCGAGGACCCCTGTCAGCCGGCTAGTAGAACCAGCTACTGCAGCGCAGGCGACGCCTCGTCAGCTCTCGCACCTTTAGCGAGACTCAGCGATATCTGCGCGTTGTCCACTACAACCAACGCGTCCACGTCGGTAGAGATTGTGTGCGAGGTGTGCAGCCAGGTGGTGCAGAGTCGTAACGGTGAAACAAGCTGTCAGTGCGGCGTCCGACGCGGCAGCTACGCGTCTTATGTAGAGAAACCCGCGGGTGCTGCGTCTGCCTCGGCATCCGGGGTGACCACCACCACCACCACTGGGGCCCCTAAACCTGGGGGCTCCGTGTCACCCGTTGTCGACAAGGATTACGTCAACAAGCAGTTAGAGACAGCAGCGCGGGTGGGGCTCCCTGGTGCCCCCTTCCAGGACGTCCTAAGCGCCAGTTACTTCGACGTCGCCGTACTGCGGTGCCTGTTTTGTCCACAGTGGGCGGAGGAAGGGGTGTACTGGGCGCTGAGGTACATCCACCAGCGTCTCCTGGAGGTGTGTGATGAGAACTCGAGGGTGGAGTACACCAGGGAGAGGAGTCAGTCGCTACCGTCACCGCATCTCAAGGTAAGTACCATCGTTCATGGCAAGCGTCATTGTGAAACTCGATTCTTTATCGATGGCGTTAACTTCGATGTATTTGATGTGTCTAATTAATCAGTTCAAAATTGTACATGTCGTAAAAAGTTTGTGTAAAAGGTGGTGTGATTTCCCGTGCAGGTATCAGAGACGCACTCTCAACCCCCGAGTCCACCCTCACCCTCCAGTCCCAAGTACTCTGACCACGTGCTCAGCAAGCCGGATCACCAGCTCTTCCACGACAAACCGGATACCCACAGCCGGCGGGAACCGGCGTTCAAGAGGCACAAGGTCAGCAGTGAGCTGAAGCAGATATTCGAGACGAAGGTGAAGCCGTTGCTACGGAGAGAAAGCGCCGAGCAGTTCGACCTGGAGATCCATTCACCCAAAGGTAGGCACTATTTTTTCTTACTCAGACTCATTTACATTGAGCTAAACTGAACGCCAAAGTGATGAGTTCTGAAAAATTCCATGTGATATTCATTTTAATGGCGGCAAAGACCTTTCATTTTCACATTCGCTTTTGCCTTAGATTTGTGTAAGTGCGCATCCACAGTGATTCTCTTGTCTTCATACTTCAAACACACTAGTGGCAGTGGATGCAATGCAGCAGTGCAGCGTTCATTTATTTATTCAATCCTTCGTTTATTCATTTCTTTGTTCGTTCTTCCTTTCATTCATTTATCCAGGTGACTCTGGCCGCACGTCCCCTGAGTACAGCTCTGCGTCCCTGGCAGTAGACGCGACGCAGCAGACACCGCGTTCCAATTCGGCGCTCGCGAAACTGAACGAAGAGGACGATAGCGTCGAGGACGATCGGGACAGTTGCCATAGCGACTCAGGGTCAGACTTTCTGGGCAGGCGCAAGAGCATGCCCATGATACACAGAACCAAAAACTATCCAACGGGTATGTTTTTAAGTCGAAAAATAGTTTCACTTCCAAATTTAAAGAAGACCTTTTTTTTCAAAAGAGAATTGTGATACATCTTTAGTGGGGAGGAATCTTTCTTAACTTGTATGGGTATTAGCTTCCATACAACGATCTCCAGAATCATCTCAAGTGCTACATCTGCTGCACCTTGTGGCGTACTTTGCAATGTACTCCTCAGATTTAGCAAAGTGTAAATACGGATATTCTGAAGTATTGTTACGCAGATTGTATTTCTGGTATTTTATCCAATAGGAGACGAAGAAGACGATGACGACAGCAGTTCTGGAAAACAACCTTTGTTACCCAGGCAACAGGAGAAGATAGAGCGTCTGTGTAAACCAATCATTACGATCACAGAGGACAGCCCTGACCCGACGCGCAGCCCCTCATGGCTGAGCAAGAGGGAGAGTCTGGTGTCTGGACAGTCATTCAGGTAAGGGTAGAGCGTCTGTGTAAACCAATTGTCGCAATCACGAAGTACATTCTCGTACTCGGCCACTCTTTCTACGGTCAACCATTCTTGCACCCTAACTGTCGGTAAGAGAAAGGTTTCACTTGATTTAATTTTGATTTTAGATCTGACTGCTCGCACCGCCCTCTGACGTTACAGCGCAGCATGACGGACTCGAACATCACGTACAAACAGGAAGAGGAAATAGCGGAAGTTCCGGGGTCCGTCTTTTACATCCTGAACGACGGGCAACTCAATTACCAGGTACAGAAACACTTCTGATTAACGGTCGCTCTATTGGCCGGTTAAAAGGCAACGTGACAAGTCTCACTGATGTCCATGTTTTGGAAGGTCATCTGTCTTAACGTTCAAATATTTTTTCGCAGATGAGCGCAACTTAAAGCCCTGTTTACACCTTCCGACGCCGTCACCGTCACCGTGCGCGTCTCCGTCAAGGTTTATCATTGTGTCAACGGTGACGGACTGTTTGATGGGCAGAATGGGTTCCACACCCATTCTGCCCGTCACTGTTGACACAATGTAAGCTTTGACAGAGACAGGCATGGTGACGGTTACGGTGTCAGAATGTGTAAACAGGGCTTAAAGATTGGGTGCGTGTTTTGTATGTAGTTGGCTGTGGTATCTACAACTGGTACGGTACCATTGCGTCCGCGTAACTAGATTTATGTATCTGTCTGTCCTTCCGTCGGGTCGTGTTTAAGGCCTGTTTACACATGCCGACCCCGTCTCCGACCCCATCCCCGTCAAAACATTGAGCCAATGGTGACGGACCATCTGATGGGTAGAATGGGTTCTGCACCCATTCTGCCCATCAGACGGCTCGTCACCATTAGCACAATAATGAAATTTTACGGAGACGGGGACGGTATCGGAATGTGTAAACAGCCCTTAACGCTGCCATTTAGGAAATGTGGTCCAACCTCCAACTAAGTAGAGGACCAGAGCGACCATTAGGGCCTATTTACACTGAGCGTTAGCGATAGCGAAAGCCAAAATGTTTGCTGCTCACACTTTGATCTTTTCTGATGGTTCTTTGATTTTTATCGTTTTCGCTTTTTTTCAGTGTAAATGGACCCTAATAGGGGTAGAGGGTGGGCTTGTCGTCGTCAGTCTGTCGTTCTTGATGACATGATGTCATAACTTAAATAGCCAATCAGCGCAAAAGACGACGAACAAATAGAAACACACGCAGACACATATAACATTATAATTCTAGCCTTACAAAATAAAATCTCATTTCAGGTGATTCTACAAGCAGTACATTGCGTCTCTAGTCGGGAGTGTACTCCGCGCACCTGCGGAGTCATTCTCAACATCATCAACTGTCTGCTCGACCTCAACGTCATCGAGAAGAAAACAGACGCCGCGCAGACGCAGACTAAGGACGCGCATCAGAATGATGCTGAAGACAAGACGCCGGGTGAGCTTAACCATCACAAGTACAAGAAACCTGGTGTCAAGACAGATAGAGAGAAGAAGGGCGATAAGGACAAGAAGGGTAAAGAGGACGACGCTGAAAAGAAGGAGAAGCCGACGTGTCACGCCGTCGCTATGGAAACAACCATAAGGTGAGGAAGGCAGAATGCATCTGGGATTTTTTTTGGGTGGGGGGGGGGTGTCGGGTGTATCCATAGAGATCACATCGCTATGTTTTTCCCCCGTATACGTGATTGTCCATCTGCTATGCACAGACAAGTAATTTTACAGTACAGGTGTAAACATAGTTGTATGTCCAAAAATTGTGACCTTATTGTCTATCGATAACACTAAGGTCATAGAGTAGTGACCAAAACTGTGCCGCCCAAAACTCGGCCAGGCTCCAGGGGTGAGGGTGGTAGGTCTGATATCAGAATCAAACCGATATCATGAAAAATTGGTTCTGTAGTGTTAAAATTACATATCTCAACATATTAGGAAAACATAGCAAATTAAACAATACACATTTTGAAAAAAATGTCTCAGGCTCGCAGCCCGGAATCTCTTCGCGAACCAGGAGATGCCTGAATGAAGCCAACACACATGCAGTTCCTTTCTACAGTTTTAATGCCCACAGGAATTAACAAATGTTTCTTCTTTGACAGCTAACAAATGTCAGTCACAATGTTGATAATCTTAACAGTAATGCTATCAGAGGACTAAAGCCTCCACTGGTCTACAAAAATAATTAGAGACCAAATATGAGAATACTTCACGTAGCTACTTTAAAAATATTTACTAATAAAAATGAACAAATGAAATATGAACATAATGA
The DNA here is from genome assembly GCA_038406175.1 of Haplosyllis leylae. Lineage (NCBI taxonomy): Eukaryota > Metazoa > Annelida > Polychaeta > Phyllodocida > Syllidae > Haplosyllis > Haplosyllis leylae. Next base: position 13,579 of record JBCAUG010476764.1, read on the forward strand.
ACAACAAATATGATGAATGATCTTATAAATCCCATAAATAAAAATGTACTGTACCTGGAATGCCAGTAGAAGCTACATAAAGGCATTTTGTAGAAGTAAAGTTGATTTAATTTAGAAAACATAAATTTTGGCACAAAGTGCATAACAGGTCTGATCTCTGGCAAGAATCAAAAGCAACTGAAGAGCCCAGGGCTGAAAATCACAAGGGGCATCTGAAAGACCAATCAGAGCTCAGGGAAAATTTCCATTGCTTCCCTCCACAAACTGGACCCTGGATAGAAATGACAAATGCCTGGATTTCAACATAAAGGGGCTGTCCCTCGAATAAATCTCCATAATTAGGGGTATCCATGCACCAAATATGGTTAGGGGCTGGGCAAGTAGGATCAGGCCATCCAATTCATCCAATCTCATTCCTAGTCACTTATGGGACCTGGAAAAGCCAAAACAACTGTCGCAAATAGCATTTATTGGTTGGATCTAGGCTGAAACAAGTCATGTGATAAACAAGATCAGAAGGAGGCAACCAACAGAGTGAGGCAACCTGGATCATCCTCACTACTAAGGCAACCTAGAAATCCATCACAAACCTTAAGTAAACTGATTTGAATGATAGGCAATCAACACTAAAGATTTCCAAACAGTATAAGATCATACTGTCACTGGCAACAGTATCAAAGAAAAATAGAGGCTGATTTTACCATAAACAGTATTTTAACAAAACTACACTATGACAAAATGAATACAAAAAATACAGAACAGATAATTAATTAAATTGCGTTTATGATACTAAAACCATGGCCAGTACTTCAGAATAACGCAGCGTCTTAAATCACTGCTGTGCTGAAATACGTGGTAGTTAGAAGAATTCAGGTGTTGGTCATGTGATTTTTGCTGACATATTTTAGTCTTAATTTTGTTAGGATCTTGTTTCCGCTCACATCTGGCTTTTGGGGGAAGGTAATGTTTTCAGTCGTGTATGTCCGTCTTCAAATTCGCAGAGTCAATTTGGTGCAAAACATTCCATTTTATTGAATTGATCAAATAAGATGACAATTTTTCGAAATATAATTCAACAGACTTTTTTCCTTTGTCGCAAACTTCGTAAGAGCCCATTTACATCCAGCGAAAGCGATGCGTCTACGACGTCGGTGCAACATCGATCTGAATGGGTTGCAAAGCCATTTCCAAGTGACAGATAAATTTGACGCTATTATTGACACTGACACTGGGTGTAACAGTACAGGACAGAATTCATACATTTGATTTGGGAGCGATCTCGTAGCGACGTCGCAAACGCTGGATGTAAATGGTCCCTAAGAATGTTATTAAACAGCTCCATTTTATCCTTATTTCCTTCAAATGATCTCTCTTTTATCTTTAAAATGAAAATTCCAATTCCTTAGCAGCATTTGAGTTTTTCCGAATGGAATTCTATAGAATCTACAGAATCTATAGAATTTGTAGAATACTTTTTTCAGTAATTTTGAAAATTACGATTACTAAAAATAGTATTCTGCAGATTCTGTAGAATTTGTAGAATACTACAATTGAGGAAATTAAAGGAATTTAAATAGTTCGTATCTAATTTAAGTGATGGCGCCATTTGACAGAAATCATGAATAGCGTGCAGTGTAGTGTAGTGCAAAATAAATCTACTTTCTTTTTTGACCTGGAACTAAATTCTCTTCCTTTTATTGACAATAACTGATATATATTTGATACGTCCATTGATACAGTTATATTAAGACTGTTCCGTATACGGTAGACATACCAAATATCTACAAGTGTGATCGTCTCGGCAGTCCATATAGATAACTCTAATACATTTGTGAGGTATCTGTACAGTGGTAGTTTATTGTCGTACTTTAGTTGGAAGTTACAGG
>JBCAUG010476875.1:0-15462 GCA_038406175.1 Haplosyllis leylae
AACACTCAGTACAATCGTAGTTGACGATGAGTGTCAGACAGATAGCACTGAAGTTTCCCATCAGGAATGTCAAACACTCAGTACAATCGTAGTTGACGATGAGTGTCAGACAGATAGCACTGAAGTTTCCCATCAGGAATGTCAAACACTCAGTACAATCGTAGTTGACGATGAGTGTCAGACAGATAGCACTGAAGTTTCCCATCAGGAATGTCAAACACATCACATCGTTGTTGCCTATACAACAAATGACAGACGAACAGATCTGGGCACTAAACTAAGAAAAGCTTTTCAATCGCTGAGAAGTTACAGCGCCGAGTCAGAAGTGCACACTGATTTTGAATGTCCGGTATTTGCATGTGACAGTGACGATACAGATTCTTATTCGGACCCGGTTAGTATTGTTATCATATCTTCTTCATAGAGTCTGACATGCTGCATAAAACGGCTAAATTTTAATGGAAATGATTGATTTCCAACGAATGGAAAGCAGTCCAACAATTGTAAAACTGAGTACCAAAATGAAAACGAGACCCTGCAACAGTGGAGAAACATGACCAATATCTTGCTGATTCAGTATGTAAGCTTCTGCACTAATGACGGTCACTGAAAATACTAAAGGTTCGTTCACACCATGTATTTGTGTGATAATTTTAACATTGTTGTCAATGGATTGGTGCAGAAACTTGGTGGCAAAGATCAAATAAAAATGCAAAGACAAAGTGTGAACGTGCCTTCACAGGCTGGTATCCAGTCATATTGCAGCTACAGTTGTTATTGTGATTGCCTTTTTCAGGAATATCATTTCGATGGTGACAAATGGGAAATGGCAGAATACCAGTATGATGAGCATCTCACATTTTTCGACCAGCTCTTCAGAAAGGTAATAACAATCATTAAATCTCACCTGTTAGATGATTCGATGCTGAGGTGATTAATTTATTGACAATTGAAGGCGTACCATTAACAAATATATCACAAAAGTGATATAAACTTTAGTCAAATTATCCTCTTGTTCTGACCAATTTAATGACATCGTGTTTTTTTCTTTACCCACAGGATGTCAAAAAAACATTTCCATCCACCATAACCATGACAGAGGTTTTTAATGTGGCCCTTAAACTAAACCAACGTGGCTTGCAAAAAGTCTTCCTGGATGAAATTGATTCTATTTCTATACACTTTTCTGAGACAGCAGATATGACGGCAATATTTGAGAAGGTGAGCTGGACTTAAGCTTAAGGGCCTATTTACACGGATAAAAATGAAACAGATCAAAGAACAAGCCAAAAAGATCTAAGAATAAACGGCAATCATCAAAAAAAAAAAAAAAATTGCTTTTGCTTTCGCTCGGTGTGAATGGGTCCTAAAGAGGTGTCAACGTAAATTAGTCCCGTTTACAAAGAGTTAGCTCAAAGCTTACAAGGAGCAATTAAAGATCAATACTAATTGTCATTCAAGCTCCCAGTTCCATACCGTTTGCATGGAAGCTACAACAATAAAAATAAGTTTGTTGTATTCATATTACCCCAAACTCTCTGAACTGGAGAAATATTACTAGTCATTGCCCTTTGACCCATTAAAGAAACATTCAGTGCTTAAATGATTAAAACTTAATTAAACTGAACATACTGGACTACTTTGACATTCATATTAAATATATTGTTTTAGTTGAGAGATGCATACAAAGAAATGTATGTCAAAAGGCAAGTCATCCATGAGGACGAATCTTTTAATCTGTGCCTCCATCAACATAAAATAACAGAGCCTACATCTACGAAGCAAAAGAGAAGGAAGCAGCAGACGCACAAGGACATGAAACGATCATGTTTTGAGGTATGAATTGTTGATCATAATAAGTATGATTTGGGACCCATTCACAACAAGCGAAAAATCCCTTAGAATAAATGACAAACCACATGGGAAATTTTTGCTCTGTTTTCTGCTCGGTCTAAAGCATTCTTCTGCAATATTACTGTGCAAAAAGCATTCAATGTCCCTATCATGAATTGCAAAATATGACTTAACCGAATTCAAAATTGTAAGAACCATTTCACATTATTCACGTAGGATCGTGGATGCTTAGCTCCAAGAAAAGGTGAATCGCAACAATCAAATTCACAGACAGACAAAGTAAAATCTACCTCATCACAACTTCAAAAGGAATACTCCCTGAAGCACTGGGTCTCGTTTCCGCTGGGCTATGAAATCAAAGAAAATACATACATAAGAACCTACAGTGCATTCAGTCTTGGGTTTATACCAATCCACCCTGAATGGCACCCCCCAGAAGTTATCAACAATCAAGCTCTCAAGACGGAGTACTGCTTCAACTGTGAAATGCTTATAGTTTGCTCCAAACCATGGACATACTTTAAATGCAGTATCCGAGAATGCGAAGCCATGTACCATCGACACTGTATTAATTTACACACCAGGATTGCACTTGAAAATGGGCTACTTGACATGTCAAAATGGGTCTGTTGTAGTTCTTATTGTCTTTCAGCCTTCCCGTTGGAACAGTCTTGGAAACTGTTGCAAACAATGCAAGAACGTGATTTTCAAGTAATTGCCCCTACTTTAACAAGGTCCCAATCTTTTACACAAGATATGCTTGGCCCACAGGTTATTAATGCAGCTTACGTTTGCAAAATTCGAGATGCTTACTCCGTCCACTGGGATCAGGATTCCTATCATGTACATGGCTCAATACAAAGAAGTCTTACCACCAAAACCAGACATGTTACAGCAATACATTACCCTCGTTCCTAATGATGAAATTACCCGTGTGCATGATAAAAGGCTCATTCATTTCCCAGACGCAATGACATTCTATCAAAATTAATCTATTTGTATGAAGACTATAACAGACTCAAGTTTGATGTCAAACATTACTATAACACTACCAGCTGGTAAGTGACCAGTGTGTTGTATTAATTTAATTATGTCGAACGTTTCCTTTTCTTGAGGAAGTACCTCATGTTATCATTAATTTTTTGAACATTTTATTTTCTTGGGGAAGTACCTCATTTCAACATAAGAAACACAGAATCATAAAAATGACAAACTTTGGCCACGAGGTAAATTATCTGGTTCTAGACATGGCTCAAAAACTTTGAATATTGGCGATAAAGTATAATTTCTCTCTCTACTCTCTGATTGTCTTTTGTCGTCTCTCGAATGGAATTCGTTAAGACTAGTTGGTCCTGCCCGTACCCACCATCTCTAGATCGACCACTCCCTTGACCCCTACCACCCCTTGACAAAAATCTGTGTACAGTTTTGGTCACTATTTCATAGGGGGTGGGGGTCTAGGGGTGGTGGGCGGGTCAAGGGGTTGTCAGGTCAGGGGGTCTAGGGGTTGGGTCAAGGGGAAATGGTGACCTCGGACCACACCCTCAACCCTGGAGACCCCCGAAACCCGCACATAATCACCAACATCATTCATTCGAAAGACACTGCTGCCAAGAGGTTGGCAGCTTCATTTAATAAGAAAACTGCTATTTTGAAAAGACACGTAAAGGATTCTTTCCACAGGCCTCACCAAGCTAAATTTCCCACGAATTGGGTCACCCAGAACCTTCTTAGCTTTTGAATCAAGCAATTTTCATTTTATTCCCGTGTCTAGAATCAATTCAATTAAGCAGTATTCATTAGATCTAGAGTCTACAAATGAACATGATCAGGTGGTTCAGAGTTTTCATATTAACCGATAAAATGGACATCTAATTTTCACCACAGCCGTAGAGTCTACAACTTTCAAATATACAGATATGAAATTTCAAAACCATTGATGCAGTCACGGTTGATTGAACTGGGGGCTCGGGGACACGCAGTGCTTGTTAATTACTGAGAAAAGGCAAAGTAAAAAACCTACCAGTCCTGGCGGAAAATGTAACGCTGTTAGCCGTAGAAATATTTTCGAAAATGTGTCCAACTAATATCCGTGTCACCCGAAATGTCTATTGTACCATTTGATATTTTAAAGGCTAGATCCATGGACTGGGTAGACACTAGCATTAGGAAAAATGTGATGCATCTTCCTAAATAAAGATGATGAACTGAAGGATCTTTAACTTATTTTACGATGTGCATGGAAGTATTTCCAACCCAATATGACGTTGGTGTTGTCATACGCCAGTCCTCTCATTTCTGTACAATATTTATATTGACGTAATTCTTGCCTCACTTTTGAAGGTTCCCTTTGAATTCTCCATAATCTTTGATCGTTTAGATTCATTTTCGAAAATATTCTTGCAAAGACATAAATCAAGACAAGTTTTAATGTTCTAATTATCTTTATTATATACATTTGAGGAATTAGTACAATGTGTAGCTTGTCACAAAGTTCACTCAGAAAGTCATTGATACATTCAATATTAGGTACTGCACGACATTTGCCAAGCATTAGCATCAACGTACCAACTAGCGATTTATGTCTCATGTTCCCAAAAATTTAAATTTCCTAACATATTTTCAAAATTCCCTGACTTTTCCCTGACCTGGAGAAAATGTTGTTTTACCCTGACATTTCCCTGACATGTGGCAACCCTGCCAGTACTAGTGTAAACCCTGAAAATGGCATTTTCATTCTGCATTTTCGTTCTACAGAAGGCCTTTGAGATTTTGAAGATATCTTTTGATAATAATCAGCAGTTAAAGATATGTCTGAAAAATGACGCCTTCCAGCATTGTGTCGCACCTGCACTAAGTTATGAGAGCCATCTAGTCACAATATTTGAAACAAGAATGCCTTTCCATCGAAGGCATACCGCCCGCTCAACAATTGGAGAAATATCAGGGGATTCCCATTAACCCAGTGTTGACTCTCTCCAATGAAGAAATATTAGTAGATTTCCATTGGCTCAATGCCAAGTCTCTCCTTTGGAGAAATATTGGTGGAATCTCATTGGCTCAATGTTAAGTTTCTCCATTATATAAAATGGAAGGTTAGATAAAAATATAAAAAAATATACATTTGACCTTGACCTTAACCCAATGACCTTGATACTCAAACTTGACCTAGATATAGTCAAGATGTATTTGCATATTAAAAATGAAGTTCCTAGCTTTAGTGGTTCAAAAGTTATAGCCTGAACAGACAGACAGACGGATGGACAGACAGACCTGACTGAAATTATTACTTACCCGCATTCGCGGGCGGTAATTAAGTTCTCTGTCTACAAGCAAATAACCAACCAAGCAAACAAATAAACAAGCAGACACCATACTGAGAAGATAAGTCGCTCTGCTGAAAATGCATGCATACTAATAGATGTATTAGCTCTGTACTATACAGGTATCCCACTTCTTCACTCATCACTGTCGATGATGATTTCGTCATCCTAAAAAATCAATTTCCAAATAACTGCTTCTGATTCGTGAATGTCGGTTGAAAGAAAACGAAAAGTATTACAGTATAGCCTCTATTTTACGATCACCGGTGGTTACCAATTTTTTTTGACGGTAAACAAGAAGTGGCCTTAAATGTGTGTCAATGAAAACTGACTGGGTTTTCACCATTGGAGAAATTTAACATTGTGTGAATGGAAAATCACTGGTTTTTCTCCATTAGTATCTGAACTGCCTCATGGACGAAGAAGGCAAGATGGGAGCTCTAAAACTTGTACAGAGACCGTAAAATTACTTGAGTTGATGGCCGTTAACCGGGTAACATGAGAGGTGACTGTAAAATAAACATGAATACTAGCTTGTTACCAAAATTTCTGACCTTATATGGGAGGTTTTACTGTCTTAAGAAACCTCCAGGTAAGTTCCTCTTTTTGTCTTTGATATATCTACTGTCTTTGATGTGAGTTTAGTAGTCTCTTTTTTTTTTGAAGCAACCAGTCTTTTAATCTGTTTCTTTAAACATAATGAATTACGATAAACATTATTTACCACAGATCTGAGTGCAACTATCTTCAGTTTGTTGCACGATGCTTTTGCGTGCTGCGGCATTTTTTTCAAAGTCATTATGTACGCAAAGACATCGCAGTACTCCCGGACGTATACTTCTTTACCACGCCTGAGGTACCTATATAAACAGATTTAATGATGCTACAATAAACATCAGGACCTCCACTTTTCGAATTTCAGGATTTCTCCAGGTTTCTCATGTACCTTCTATTAATCCAATCGTCGAACAATTCTCTGATCTTCTGAAATATAGTCAGGTTGTTGCATTTCAGCATGTTGTACAGACAATTGGGCACGTAGGCTAGGCACATATCCTTCTGCCTACTGTACTTCCAACCCATCAAATTGTAGTGGGCTGCCACTGACGGCATCATATACACCACTGGCGGAAACGGGATTTTGTTCACTGTCATATATCTGCAATAAAGAAAAATACTTCAAACTTGTTCTTGGTTTTTCCACCAAAATATTTGAAATATTTTGCTGCTGTCTGCAATAATAGTATATACCTTAGTTCCAATTTAGAACAAGTGCAAAAATGCAGAAGAAAGGAGACACCCCAAGTCTGGGATTAAAGATACCGTTGCAGTGAGGCTCTGAATTAATAATTGATACGTTCTCACTTGTCGAGGTCGTGAAGCACCATAGACAGTGACAAGGGACTCATGTTTCCGTTTGCCGTATTTCTAAACTTTAACCGTCCTGTGAATTCCTCCTTGTCTTCCACGGTTACCGTGTCTGTAGGGCTGAGCAGAAAGACGGGTTGGAGGAAGTTTCCTTCGCAATTGTAGACCACCTGAAATTTTAAGTTATTGATTACCTACCTACCTTAAAGTTATTGATTACCTACCCCTGTGCACATTGAAGAGTTAATTTCTCATTTCCTGTCGGTCAATGTGATCGCACTAAAATTTGACAATGATCACGTCGTATATAAATTTAAACAATAGAGAAATAGGAAATTCTATACACTGGGTCCCGCTTACAACGAGCACTTTAATGCACGAAAAAGTGCTCGTAGTAACCGGGTGCTCGTTGTAACTGAACTTTTTAACATTGTGGTCAATGATAAGTTTCTATGCCAACAAAAAATTATCTGCTCGTAGTAGCCGGGTGCTTGTTATAACCGAACTCATTGTAAGCGGGACCCAGTGTACTTACAATGACATTGAAGGCTTCTTCGCTGCCAAGAGCTTCGATCAGTTCCATATCTATGACGAATATCTGCGATGGAGACATTGGTAATTCGTCATCATTCTTTGCAAGGATATATTCCTGAGTCTGGGCACACCATGTTTTTAAATCCACATATCTCTCCGCCCACTGAGTTTCCTCCCCTTTAGAGATAAAGGGGAGTCCGTGCTCCTTTTCCACTCTCTCCAACCAAGATTTACCTGTTGTTAAAAAGATAAATCAATGAAGGTACAAATTTGGTAAGGTACAAAATAAACTTGTTGGTCTGGTGTAAAAATTTGTTTCACTGCTGCAATCAGTGTAATTACATGTAGCTCTGTTTGAGGCTGATCAGTGTTGTGACTATGAGTAAATAAAGACCACTAACCGACTGATTCGCTATCGAATGGATTTTCCATATTTGCCTGCGTCATAAAATAAATAAACTCCGCTTTAAAGGTTGGTCGGCTTATTGAAAATCTCATCATAGAGCAATCTTTAACGTATTCCACCACCATCTGTTCGGTATTCTCGTCAAATTTCTTGGAAGCACCAGCACCTCTATTACTGGCACTGGCACTTGGGACGATTCTGCATTTACGAAAAAATATGTGTAAATCATATAACTCAGGCACACAGACTGATCAAAGCCTTAACCTGGAATTACATTGGAGCGAAAGTGAACGCAAAATTGATATCGCTTAGGATGGAGACACAGCTTTCCTTGTGTTTATATTGAGTGGCGGCAACGATCAAAGAAATTTTCGCTTTCGCGTTTGCTGCAATATAATTCCACCCTTAGCATGCAATTGTATCAAAGTGTAAAGGAACGCGAAGTGGTTTTGGAATAGATACAAAGATTTCAGAGTCGTATGTTGAGTGGCAATAAATATCCAAGAGAATATTCACTTTTGCATTCCCTCCAATGCAATTGCATCCTTACGTGTGAACAAACCTTTAGACTTACTCATTTTTGCAGGAGTCCATTGTCGATCTTTCTTTTTGAAGATGGTTTTTATCGTGAAGGTACTTTACCTTCACCAAATGTATTACGTTTTCCCGCCAAGACAAAACAAAGTAAATGCTGACACCTGGTGGGAAAAAAATCTGGATTTAGGTTCAGGTCAGGGGTTATGGCTTATTCACACCCCACAGGATTGGGACAAGTACAGAGGACTGGACCAGAACAAAAGTAAAATATCATGCAGTGAAGTTTCACCAGTTGGCGGATTGAGCGCGAGGGATGCCAGGGCGCGCTGGCAGGTACAAGGGCACAAGGGGAGGGCAGGTGTGGGGGTACAATGGTGCAAGGGCAGGTGTATGAGGGGTACAAGGGTACAATGGGTGTGAGGGGTACAGGGGTAGATGCAAGGGCACAAGGGGTGGGAAGGGTGCAAGGGCAGATGTAAGGCCTGCAAGGGCAGTTGCATGGGGTATGAAGGGTGGAAGGGCAGGTGCAAAGGTAAAAGGAGTGCAAGGGCAGGTGTGAGGGGTGTCACGGCAGGTGCAAGGGGTGTGAGGGCAGGTACAAGTGACTTTGAAGGCAGGTAGGTGTGAGGTGTAAGGAGACAAGGACAGGAGCAAGGGCACAAGGGTGTGAAGGCAGGTGTGAGGAGTGCGACAGCAGGTATGAGGGGTGCAGGGGCAAAGATGAGGACAGCCAACTAGGTTTTTGTGTCCCAAACATGCTAGGTCTCGACATTTCAGTCTTAAAAAATCTTTCCAACAACATCAGCTGTGGCACAAACGTGGGGAACCACAGTTTGGATGCAAGGAATGTGATGCTACATTTGAGGTTGAATCACGTTTGAAAACGCAAATGAGCAAACATAGGAAAACTAATACAAGTGTCATGCTCACGAAAACTGTCAGGCAGAATTCACATTTGAAAGTAGCCTACTTGATCATGAGAAATACAGCTCCCTGCCAAAGTCTTATCAGTGCATAACCTGTGACAAGTATTTCCAGTCACCCAGACTAGTACGTATACATCACTTGAACTACGCACACACCGGCATCAGGGGACCTGAGGAAAGCAAATAAGGCCAAATATTTTGTAAGGACTTGTTTAAGGTATACCCACACCAGTGAAAACGAAAGCGACGTCGCTTTCTTGATCGTTTCTGGACCCATTGCAGCAAAAATTGCTTTCGCTTTGTGATGTGAACATCACTGTATAAATCCACATATTCCTTCTAAGCCACCTGTCGCTTTCGCCTTCGCTGGTCTGGGTATACCCCGTTAAAAGGGTCAAGTACATTAAAAAACATTCATTGTCATATTTAGCTTCCGACTGTTTCTTTTCTTTATCTGCAGCTTCCTGCTGCACAATGCCACGTCCTGTCGTTCTGGAATTTCAGAAGGTTTTATTTGTTAACACTTGATGTTGGTCAAGATTCACAGTGATGGCTTTCATCTGTTTACAGTGGGGATGTTTTTCCTGTAGATTCTACAGTTTTATGTATTCTTTATTCGATTCTCATGCATGGTGATGCATTGATGACCTTCATTTACAATGGGGATAATTTTCCTGTGGATTCTAGAAAGTTGTTAAGATGACAGAAAACACTGTTACATAACTCAATAAATTTTCGATGTGTATGTTTTCTTTTTCTTTGGTTTTCGTTACAATAGTTTAAATTGTACCAGAATCATGTTGGAATAAAAATATCGAGTTTTGTAAAAGACCAGATCTAATTACATGCATTAGTACTTACGATTTTCTCCCTTGTTAGTGTATCAGTCACCTGTGCACCAGGACGTCCGATCCTCTGGTCTTTTTCCTGAAATGTCAAACCAAATGCTTATGCAAACTGACAGATGGATGGATGTCTCTTATGAAGCACAAAAGTAAACCATTTAGGCTTATTTTTGTCCTTCACAACAAGCATCCATCCCCTCTGTCCGTCTCTTGTATCAGAAATATTGCTTTAAACTGAAACCGAATTTTTCCTGTCCCTGTCTAATACAACATTTCTGATACGAGAGACAACCCATGCCCCCCCCCTGGATTGATGCTACACTTACCGAACCGAGACCTAGGCCGATGGAACTAGGTACAGAACCCAATGGCATTGGCCTCTGTCTGTCTCGGTCTCTGTTTTAATGTAGATCTAGATCTACACCACTGTCGGGTCGAAGTCTGTAACAGAAGGTCACACATAAAGTGATTTATGTCAATAAATCTGAACTTCCTTCAAAATCCGCTTATTGCTGCTTGAACTAACCTGAATGTCAAGGATCATCGGGTCCATATAAGGTCACCAGCCAGTAACTGGACGTCCAGTTAACATGCCATGATGAAAAGTGACGCTCACTTAAACAATAACAGTTAGATGGAATTTATTACAACTAGGCAATCCGGTCCACGGAACAGTGACCATAACTGATGGATAACAAACATTACGGATATGTAAAAAAAGAGAAATGGCAATCTCTTTTCCCTTCCAAATCAGTTGCACATCGACTCCCTCATTATCAAAAACCACAAAGGCTGCTATTGTATGAAAACATTCTGCTTTATTTCAACAACAAAACGGAAACGTCTTGAAATACAAGTACAACTCGCTAAAAGTCTTAATATTCAACAATTAAAATACGTGCTCGATATTTTCCACCCACATCCTGAATGTTTGCTCTTAATTTTAGTTACTTGGAATGTGGCTATGTGTTGGCAACTGTAATCTTCTAAATCTTTGTACACAGGGTTCCCACTTTTTCCCCCTTTTGAAATTCCCTGACTTTTCCAGTAATTTTTACAGTTTTCCCTGACTTAAAAGCAAAAACTACTTTTAGATAATTAAGTTGTGTAAAAATATGTTTGTTCCTAATATTCAGTGATGACTCACATTTTTTGCTCCATATGGAGTCCAATTTTAAAAAAAAAAAATGTTAAGAATCAACTGTTTTTGTAGTTACTTTGTCAAATATTTTTTAATATTTTCTGATGTAATTTCCCCTGACTGGACCAAAATTCCCTGACTTTTCCGGTAAAATTTTAAAATTCCCTGACTGGAAGAACTTCTCTCATTTTTCCAGGGTTTCCAGTGCGAATGGGAGCCCTGTGTACATCACCATCTTCCAAGACGGAAGTTTCACAATTCTCGGTTAGAATAAATAAATACGGTACAAAAAAAAAAAAAAAAAAAAGGTACATGGACCTGTTCTCGGAATAAATTCCGTACAAAAAATAGGCACATGGGACCTGTGCCGTTTAAGTCTGCCAACAAACATATTTCAACTGTTTCCTAATTAAGAAACCATATTTTACCCACTAAAAACATATTGCTTCTACTTAAGAAACAAAAAATGCGTGAAAATACTGGCCTCTGTCCAGATTTGATTCATCTTACATTTGTATTTTGAAAAGTAAAATATTTTACAACAAAGACGTACGTAAACTGCAGTGTTACCCGCAATAAAACCAAAATTAAGTCCCTCTAATCGAATCAGTGGAATCTGTCATAAAATGTTACTTCTGTTTCCATCTGGAATCAATTTCGCTAACTTTTCCCTGTATGTTTTTATGCTGCAACCAGTACGTATGCATTCAGCCTGTTCTTCACTTCTGTGAGAAAAATGACACATTTAGACACAATGTGTCAGTACAAGAGAATTTTTGCTACGTTTTTAATGTCAGAAAATACGTTGTATCCAATGTAATTTGCACGGCGTTCGCATCGCAAGAAATGAACAACTGCACCAACCTTTGCTGACTTGGCCAATTGAACAGCATCCATATTTACAAGCCGAACAACGGGCATCTTAATTTCGGAAACATTGCTCAGCGACCTATCTCGTGCAAAACATGGGGAAAAAATCTTAAGTAAATTGGAACTTAACATTTGCAAAATAGATATTAACAGATATTAACAGTTCAACTCATTTAAATTTTCTCATGCTGTAGCCACTTTGTAATTTCTGACCGCGACCACTGAAATGAAAACACTTTTGTTGAATGAACGAAAATTAAATACCTCAGGTTCATGTTCTTTGTTTGTCCCGCGGTTCCAGTACTTCGATTGGTGGCTTGTTTCTTGTTTCCAACTACCATCATTTTGGGAGTTGTCTTTGATGTGTGTGAGGTTGCTGGTTGCTTCCTTGATGAGCGTGAAGCTGCTGGTTGCTTCTTCGGTGTCTGTGAGGTCACTGGCGTCTTCTTTGGTGCCCCCCGTGAGGTCGCTGGCGTCTTCTTTGGTGCCCCCCGTGAGGTCGCTGGCGTCTTCTTTGGTGCCCCCCGTGAGGTCGCTGGAGTCTTCTTCGGTGTTCGTGAGGTCGCTGGCGTCTTCTTCGGTGCCCCCCGTGAGGTCACTGGAGTCTTCTTTGGTGTCCGTGAGGTCGCTGGCGTCTTCTTTGGTGGTGTGCGCGACTTCTTTGGCGTAACCGAGGTTGTCGTCGCCTTCTTTGGCGTAACCGAAGCATTCATTTTTAATGGTGTGTACTGTTCTGGTGAAGAATGTGTAGTCGAAAGTGCGGTTGAATCACCACTTGCAGTAGTTCCCGATGTATTTGGAGTGTACATTGAAGAACTGAAAATTTTATGGAAAATGATTAACAAGACACTTAGTTTTTGCGCAATATATTCATATTTGTTCTATCTTCTACACGAGGCTCAGTCATCTATTTCAAACTCTTAGTACGGTCATTACTATGGACTATGATCAAGTCCAAAATTTTTTTTACCAGGTATCAAAAGATACGTTTTCCCCGTCGGCATAGGGAGATTCACAATCATAGTCCTCTCTAAAAGCAAAGCATAAAAACATTGACAAACTTGCAAATATCAAATTTCTTACTTCTCTGAGAATTAAGTTTAAACATAAAACTAAACAACAAACACGAAACAACGTTTTTTTGAGAATTGGGAGTGCAAAGCCATTCACTCCAGTTTTTAAGTTAAACTTAAACCGAACGAAAATCACAATCTCACCTTTTATCTTCGCCATCCGGATATGTTTGCTGTTTGATTTGTTGGTCCTGTACCGGATACTGATATACCCAAGGGCCCCACGGACTTGGCGCAGGTGCATATGGATGGTAACTACTACAGTACAAAATCATGAAATTACAAGAAAGAGTACTCGCATTTTCATGTTCAATTATTCGGCTTCAAACACCTAACGTATTCCATCTGCAACAGAAAGCGCATAGACTGTACCTCTGGTAGCTATCTTGTGTTGGTGGTGGCATACTATACATTGGGGGGGGCGGTTGATACCCCCACGGTCCCATCCACGCCTGATTCCAACTTTCATATGTCGGAGGGTTTGTCGGAGCATCAGTTTTCTTCGATCTGTGAAAAAAAACCCCAAAAGCGTTTGTCACTTTTCAATTCAAGCAACAGTCAGTCAAGACCATCACAAATGGCAAAATGTCAATTACTTTTTTTTTTTCAAAGAGTTTCCACTGGTTCCCGTTCTTTTTTTTGTCGTGGTTTTTTTGCTCGACCGACCAGATTCTCAAAGTTGCCTCAACCGTCATCACTTTAAATAAGAACCACTGGCAAACAAATACATAAACCGAAGTTTATATACCTCTTAATCGAAGACGTCCGTGTTTCATCGTCATCTTTAAATCTACCAGCTTTTCTCTGCGACGTTTCTGAAATTAGACATTTTGGAGCGATTTATTTCCCCGATTAAAAGTAGAGATCTGCCACACCTCTTGACTATTTACAAGTGTTGTAGATAGTAAATGAATCTTTAAAAATCCAACTTACTGCTACTCATATTTGGATGTACGCTAGATCAAACAAAACTTCTCTCTAAAATTCTCTAAAATCGGGAAATGGCTTCTCTCCATGTTCTTTCAGCGTCTTGCAAAATGCCAATAGACTGGTTTTCAAAAACGCGGGAAGGTGCACTTCATTTCTTAATCGAACTACATCGTGCCCGAAATGTTCATAAAACAAAGAGTGAAAGAATTCCATTTGCTGGCTCGGAATGCAGAGAGGGGCACAGAGGGGTGGGGGGGGCACAGAGGGGCATGGAGAGGCATTCCTTTTGATTGTAGTTATAGTCACAGATCAAAGACCATAGTTCCATAGTTTAACAATAACAACCCCTACTCCATGTCCCCCTTAGCATGACCTCTGCATCCTTCCATGCTCCTCCCCTCTATGCCCTTCTCTGCCCCTCTTCACGAACCTTTGCACCCTTTGTACCCTACTAGTGTCCTGATCCTGTCTGGGGAGGTACCACCAACCCTGTCCTGGTCCTGTCTGGAAGACAGGCAGTGGTGGATCCAGGATTTCCCAGAGGAGGGGAACCAACCCCAGAGGGGATGCCAACACACTATTTGACCAGCTTTTCCCAAAAACTGTATGAAAATATAGAAATTTTGACCCAGGGGGGGCATGTATCCCTCTCACCCCAATGTATATCTGCCACTGGCAGGGGCACTCTACTGGTCCTGTCTGTGGGGAGTTGATCCTCCCAGCCCTGTCTTGGTCCTGTGTGATGGTACCCTAGACCATTTTGGGCAGGTGGAAGGAGTGCCACTAGTACTGTCCTGGTCCTGTCTGGGGCACAGGGGGACCCCCAGTCCTGCCCTTGTTCTATTCATGGGGCACCTATTTCTGTTCTGGGACTGTGGTGGGGATACCCCTGGTCCTGTCCTGCTTTTGTCCAGGGATGATAAGGATATATCATGTCCTGTCTGGGGGATACCCCATTTTTATCTCATTCCTGTCCAGGGGTTCCCCCCAGGGTTGCCCCCTCCCATCCTCACAACCAGGACAAGTGTACCCTCTACCCAATCCCTACCAGCCAGGACAGGGGTACCCCTCCTCCCCAGCCAGGATGGACTAAGATAGGGGTACCCCCTTCCCTCCCCTGGACAGTAATGTGGTACCACACTCATCCTCCCCATCCAGTCAGTACAGGTGTACCTTCTTCTCCCCCATGCACAGGGCCATGATGGTTGTGTGGTGTGGGCAGTATGCCTCTTGGATTTATGCAGGAGAGCTTTCTTGCTTTTTATGTTCATGCTTTTTGTGAAAACTTGGCCAAAAATAATAAGTAGGTGCCCTCACAATTACAGTTGGTGTCTCTCTGGGCAATCCTCCAAATGGGGCTAGAACATTGAGTAGGAAGACAAAAAGTTAAATGAAGCAGCCAACATCTTGGCAGTGTATCTTTCGAATGTTGTGCACACTTGATAATATTTGCAGGTTGAAGGGGTCCCAGGGTTAAGGGGGTAGGGGGTCAAAACATTACTTTGTGAAATATCACAATTTTTTCACACCCAAAAATAAATTAGCATTAAAGTTATTTTTAAATTTGCATCTCTGGTGAAAAACAAAAACACATGCAATAGATCTAGTCTGTATAGATCTGGGCTATGTAAATTTAGTCTGCAGATGGGGGTCTA
>JBCAUG010476986.1:0-15460 GCA_038406175.1 Haplosyllis leylae
GCAACTTAACCATCACGTAGAGGAGTCCCGTTACCGGAGTGCCATACCATACACACAGCGTTAGTTTTATATTTGCGCGACGCGTACCATTACAAAGACAAACAGGGAGAAAAGAACGCCTTATAGCCGCCGTAGGACCCGGCTCATAAGACAACACTTCCTTGTGGCTTCATTGTAAAGTTTACATCACATTGCAGGGTAAAATCAAATATAGTTCATCAAAAGGGACTTTCTTTCTTACCTGACAGATTCTCCACTTGTCCAAACCCAGTTAGAACCGTCATAGCGAAGTCCAATCCACGGCTGGTATTGGGTTCCCCTGACAATTTGAGTGGGTTTTGTTTTAAGAGATCTGATTGTGAATTAATCATATTTAGAGAGATATAAAGACCTGCTGATTATCATGTTTTCATATGGTTTTGGTGACTTGTAGATGTAAATTATTGGCTCGTGGACGGTGTTTGCCTAAAATGTTCCGAATGTTTTCAACGTGCGGTAAAAAATATTATTTTATGTGAGGTTGCTTTGTGTGAAAAACACTGAAAAATTCAAAAATCCAGTTTGGGTGGAGGGGACTTTTGGTAGCCATCCAGATCAGCCTAGAATCAATTATTCTCAGGTTTCCAAGTCTAGATCTAGATCTTTTTTTTAGTTTAAATCTGGATCTAATTTTTGAAGATAAAATCTAGATCTAGATTTAGTTTCCCTGAGTTTTATGATGTTCAGTTCAATCTGACTGCAGATGTAATCAATTTTTAGAAAAAGGTGTTTCTTGAATTGACCTGCGGAGTACGTACATCTGCAAATGTAGACAAAATGAACAACTATCTTCGCTCTGAATACAGTAACGTTTTCTTTGTATTGATCTCCAATCTAATATGGTTACGATGTGTTATTGTTGAATACAAATTCAGTTCACAGATGGAGAATAAATATTTACTTACATAGGCCATAGAAACTAAGATCGGTGAAATTAGAATGAAGAAGGCTTACGTCTCAGTGGAGAAGTACTGCTGATAACAGTTACTCATTTCTGTCATGCTCAGCATTGTTGTCAAGTGTCCTCCTTGAGAGGAGCAATCCGCCTCTGCGTTATTCCAGGTCTTGCTGAAAACATTAGAAATTAGGAATTATCATCGTCTCTTTGAGGCCTGTTTCACTAGTCCTGTTCGTTTTGCATACTTACTTCGTTTTTACATGCATGTGGAAAGTATTTGAACTACGTTCCAATGCAACATGACGTACCCAACCATGTCCTAAAACTGACCAGTCACTAAGCAATAATTTGGGAATGTGAAAGCGTTGTACCAGATTGGTTTTGGGACCCCATGACATGAGCAGTTTGTCACCCTTGCGGCACAAGAGGAGAACATTTGTCACACTCTTAATTTCCTTTTCATAGTCAGTGCCCTTTGAAAGAAGTATCTGTCAGTAACTTTTGAAGAAAATGTTTCAGAATTTCAACTGCCAGAGTTACAATGGATAAGTATAATTTTTTGGGATACGTTTCAACTTACGAGTCTGAATGATACTTGTAACAACTTTCCGTAGTTGCGCAGTATGTGTAAGAATTGTCAGTGCAATCTGTAAGAAAAAATCGGCAGTATGGTTCCGAGAAATAGTTTTGAATTTAAATCTTCTTATCAGAACTTATTTTGTGAAATCGTTTTAATATTAAGTGATCAAATTCTTGCCAAAACACAAACTCTTACCTTGCAATAAGGAGAGGTGGAGGTGTATGAACAAGAACATTAACTTTATTGCCGACGCCATATTGAAACAGCTTAATTAAGATAAAATCCAATGCATCATTCCTCTTTTTGTGTAAATGGTATTACAAATCATTTGTACTTAGTATTGAGGAAAACATTACTAGCTTTTCCACATCAATTGTGTCTATTCAATGAACAAATATAAATAGTGCTTCTGCAGGGTAAATTTATAGGTTGTGCCAAATAGAGATACTATATTCTGGGGGTACCTTTCTTCTTGGCATGACCTTATATATCCACAACCGCTGAATGTTAACGTAAGATGACTTGTGACCCTATTGCCACGCCCCCAAAAGCTGGTAAAGTTTTGTGATCCAATTATCTATTCCAACGTTTTGGCTTCTATTTACAAAAAACCCATTGCATTGCAGTGTGTTTTTCCTGTCTTCAAAGTGGACCTTCACATATTCCATCGGAAAAGCTCTATAAAGAAATTGGTTGTATATTGAGTTTATTATACCATGGAAGTGATAATACAAAAAGCGCGATCTCGATGAGCCTGAAAAAATGTTTTAATTCATAACTTAGTTTCATGGGCGGGAGCAGGAAATGCACAAAGTGAACAAATAAACGGTCCGTGTGCCTTTGAAAAGATGTCAGGCTTCAAAGTTATTACTCTTCAAACATCACCGTTTCCTTCTGAATTTTTAACGTAAAGCAGTTGTTTTCGGGTTTTCCGTAAATTCGGCATCCGTGTTAGCTCAAGTTGTTCAACAAGCTGAGTTGAAAAAGTCTGCTTGAATTGCAGCATTAAATGTTAATATAATGTTAATATTAAAAACTATAAAAGAGTCCATTACAGAATAATAGTGTTCAGTTAAATTTCGTTGATGAATATTAGGGAAAGAGTCTTTATTGTTTTAGTTTAATCGGTGTAATGACTTATTTAAGTAATATCAAATTTGGGAAAACTTGAATGTCAGAAATAAAATGACACTCTGTATTGATAAACAATTCTTTCCCTTAAATTATTCAGTTTGAATTAAACAGCATCTTAATCGCTATCTGCATGTTGAGTTGTGTGCTCAATAGATTTTATGGAAATGTTGAGAATCCTGTTAAAATATAATTTTCTATGGGACTATTGAAACACTGGGGGAAGTTAACTTCAGTCAGTATTTTTTCTAAAATTAATGGGGTTTTTTTTGCCATTACTTAGATTTTAGAAAATGATCACAACTAAGTTAGATGTAGACGTGTCACTGCGAATTTATTACATTGATATGCAAATGTGAAAAAGAAGATATTCAAGCACTGTATTCTGATATCTTAGTTGATGTCTTGAATTTTATTTCATTTGGAGAAAATGAAAACAATCAAATATTTACGTACTCTTTTTGGGAGGTTAATACAGAATTCTCAAAATAAGAAAAAAGCATTCCCCCAAAGATGTCATGCTCCTCGCACACAAACTACAAAATTAAACTAAATGGACACAGAAACATATTTGAAAGAAATTTAACCTTACCGATTCCGACCTTTGATCTTAAACTTGGCGTATTATGCGAACTTCAATTGAATATCAATATGTTGTCGAAAAAGGTTAGATTTTTTTCTTTTGGCCAGCTTGGAAAACATGGTTTTGGATCATTGCAAACCTTACTGGTACATGTGTAATGAGCACATCCTGCTTCAAAAAATAAAGTTGACTAACGTTCCTTAATTCATCACTTCTTAACCTCGAAAGAAGTCTACACAGATCTATCATTTATTTTTGAGCCAATCAGGAAAAGGCCAACATCAAAATCCGTGATAGCAGTGAGGAAAGACGTAATTGGCCCATTTTGGTGGACAACAACGAGAGAATTATGTCATATAGTTTGAATCGCGAGGCTAGTACGTTTGTACTCAGATATGACCTTGGTGTAAACAGGTTAGAAACAGACAAACATACAGACACAAACAGACAATTACACATGGACAAGCAAATGAAAACCACTGGCAATATTGCGTGTACATAATGGGATGAATGCTGTTCTTTTGCTGAGGTGTTCACGGTTATTGACAAAAGAACAAATGCAAGATGCATTAGATATAATTTTGCTTCTAATATTGTTATTCAAAGCTTTTATGCTACAGATTATAGCCAAACGGTAATGGTAAAAGAATACAAAGCAGTGCATACAGATTTGTACTTCACAGGATCATCAAATTATCTCTTATTATGTTTTAACCTTAAGTTTAAAAAGGATAAGCTCTCCATTGTATTTGCCCATTTAAGATTGCCAATTAAATAAATCAATTTAAATGGAATATAGTGGAAGTCACAATTTTCCTTTCAGAAATGTGGAATAAAAAACTCAATTAAATGAACAAATGCGCATCTTTTGACAAATAATATCCAACACGTTGGTAAACAAATTAGCAGGAGAATGATTTTTGAAGCATTTCATTTCCATTTCCTACGTTTTAGACAACAACAGGCTGGGCAAATATAGAAATCGAAATGCCATGACTTCAGTTTTGTTTATATTGTTAACGTAAGCTCGAAATTACGTGATAAAGGACTAAAGGGAATTAGCAATTAAAACTTATTATCATCTGCGTATGCGGGTAGGTAATGCTTTTAATCAGGTCTGTGTGTTTGTCTGCGTGACTGTTCAGGCAGCAGTTTTGTAACCATTGTAGCCATAAATATTATTTTCAGTATTCAGTTACATGGTAGGTCAAACTTGAGTTACAAAGTCATTGGGTCAAAGTCAAGGTCAAATGTATAAATTGTCCCCAATAATATTTCCCAACCTTTACTTCTCCGTGCTTGTATCCACCAAAATTTTCTGAAAAGATCAAGGTCATCTGAAGGTCCAGGTCAAGGTTACTCAATATTGTTAATGTTTTGTGTTCTGTGTGTTATGCGAATGGTACCCCTTCGACTGAGAGGCATTCTTGTTGTCACCACATATTTTGTCCCAGATCTTTTAAGTGCAAAGGTCCAAAATTGGTGGTCCGGAAGAGACCGAGACATGAGTTCGAGTTCGAGTTAATGAGAATAAGTACAATTTGACGAGAATTAGGCATGGAATTAGTAACAGAATTAGGGATTTCGTATTTTCATTTTGTGTAAATTTCAAAATAGAAACTCAAAATACATTATTTTCTCTAAATAGCTTAAAGCTGTTTCATTTGACATAACATCTTATTCAAACACAAGTATCATTTGTAATGTCCAATATTCTGTCCCGAATTCTTGCCAATTGTGCCTAATTCCACCCTATATTCCATGCACTAAAAGGTGGTGTTGTAGAGAATATAGGGGGAATTAGGGACAGTCGATGAGAATACAGGACAGAATATTGAACATTACACAAAATACGTGTGGTTGCACAGCAAATGAAATCTATTTGACTTGCATTGAGAGAAAATATTGCATTTGAGCTTCTATTTTGAAATTTACACAGAACGAAATAACGAATTTATGTTTTCATCCTTAAATCTCTTACTAATTCCATGCCCAATTCTCATCAAATTGTACTTATTCTCGTTAACTCGGAACTCGTACACATATCTCGTTCTCGTCCTGAACATACTCTCCCAAAATTGAATGTGATTGAGATAGTTAAAAGTTAAAATATGTGAAAATTTTTTACTTAAATTTTTTTCCTAGTTTTGGAGTATCTAGAACAAGTAGCCTACAAATCTTAGTTTAATGTCTCGAGCAGCTGAGATCAACACCAGAAGACAGGCAAAAAGTGAACTGGAACAAAGCGAATTTTTAAAAATCCGTTGTACCACAGCATCTTCGTAAGAGACAGGGGTTATATCCAAACGGAACTCATGACTTGTTGTTTCGACAGAAAGTGTCAAAATTCAGTACTTTTTCAAGAAAATATTCAATTCCTATGTCTAGGTTTTGGTGGATATTGACACAATGAAATTTCAGAAGGAAATTCAATATGCAAATTCCAATATTTCAGAAAATATAGTGAAATGACCAATATCTCATGACCTAAAATTGCCTTTTTACAGTTTGTCACTATAATCTCTAAATCACAGACTCCACAAGTAAAATATCTTCCAGAATTGTTTATTGTATCATAGTCCACTGACACATAGACATAGGAATTGAACACGTTCCAAAAAAATACTTCCGTTTGAATATAACCCGTGAGAAACAATCCCGGTTTGCGATAATACTCGACCATACATTACCGCATCCTTCATCTAATTAGATCCACTTAAATTTGTTTTGTGGTTATGCATAAAGACTTCTTGTGTTTTCTTTTATGTTGTCCAGGGTATTCATGATTTCGGGAATCAATGTTTAGAGGCCCTACAAATGATTCCAAAATTTAGCAATGGTCAAAGACAATAGTATCTGTCCCGTAAACCATGAAACAAAATCATATTTGGATAATTCGTGATATTTCAGCAAATTCTCTAATGAACAAAAAGTTGGCAGTGTGTTTCTTTTGTATCCTGTGTGATCAGAATAACCTATTATGTAAATATGATGTAAATCTATCATATATTTTGCCACCACAAGCAACGTGATTGAGCTATGTCTTGGCAATCAAACAAAAAGTCCTACTCAGTTAGAAATATTAATGAAACGAAAATTAAAAGAAGACGTTGCGTCTGTCCTGGATTTGTGACTAGCTTTACCATGCTGTGACAGGAAATACAATAAAAAATATTGTTATTACCGTCCGCGTACGTAGTACGAAGGTAAGGTACTGTTTTCACAGGTGTTTGTCTGTCCACTGTGGAGGGGAGTTGGACTCAGATCATCAACATAGCCAGGGGGTCTCTCCAGGGGGATCTGTCCAAAAGGGATACTCAGTTTCACAGCTGGGGGTACTCAGCTGGAGGGATTACTCAGCTGGGGGTACTCAGCTGGGGTACTCAGCTAGGGGGTACTCAGCTGGGGGGTACTCAGCCGGGGGGAAGTACTCAGCTGGGGGAGTTGCTGCGCAGCAGATGGTATGCCTCTTGCGTTCACGCGGGAGGACTTTCTTGTGTGTACTGCGCCATTTATCACATGAAAATTACCTGTACAAATTTCATCTGCGACGTGGCCTAGAATTTGATAGCAATTAACAAGTTTCATCACTTGACCAAAGTGCAAGACTTCATCATAATTTTTTTGCATTTCGAGATTGCATAGCAACGTTTCAATAAATTACAATTCCTTTAATCGGTGAGAGCTAATAACACGAGTTTTCCAATGACTCCTCCGCAAACGCATCCACAGTGGGATCAGAAAAAATAGCATAGAATAAGTTGCTTGTCAATGAAATTGATTGTTTTATTTAAAAAAGAACTCATTATATCATAAATATACGGTGTATCAAACTCATTCCTCCCACTAAGAAACTCACCCAGCATTCAGTGTGATTCAATATGACATAACATAATCCTGCGATTCTTATCCAGAAATAAAATTCTTATCACACTTGAAGCTGTTATCATTTTGTTGCTTTTACTTGAGTACCACATTGTTTGAACACGTGCTTATTTTCATCAAAACCGTTGCCAGTGATTTTTGCCTGTCATCCAAAAGAGAATATAATTGCATGGTATGGACCAATAACCATGACATTCGTTCTAATTTAACCTGCAAAACATATCGATCACAAGAATAGTTTATAACAACGATACGGGTTTTCTATATCAATTTCTAGTTAAACATCAGTCACATTAATTACTCCTCTAAAAATGGGTATCTTTGTTTCAAATGAAAATAAAAGTATGTAAATATGATCAACTTGTAAAGTGTCTCTCTCTTTAAGTTTTCTGTACTACTATCCTGATTTTGTCCAAAAAGTTGTTGAGATCTGACACCTACTTTATTTATATATTTTAGTTTTTAGACCATATTAAATTCTGTAAAGTAATACTGAATATTGTGAAAGTAAATATGGAATACAGTGCATATTATACACATTTTAATTTTTATTTGAAGTGAAAATGTGAAAAAATGAAGAAGAAATGACGGAATACATAAATTGATAAGGAAAACCTGTATCGAAGAATGAAGCAATCGTAATACACCTACAGTATGTTGCGTACGTGTAAAGTCACCCACGTGCACTAGTTTACTTCAACATCCATTAACGTCTATTACACGTTACTATTACACTCATTAATACTTCATACACTTAATTTCAAATTGGCAATTTATCACTTGAGCGAGAAATGGCGTAAGGGATAATAATTATCAAGGATCGATGGATTGATTATGTTATATCATATTCAGATCAATCTAACCACGTAGTGGCTTTTTGCACTCTTTCTCATTGCGTGCCTCATTGCATAAAATCATCAAAACAAACACAGTTCTTATTGGGGCGGTATGCCTCTTGCGTTCACGCAGGAGGACTTTCTTGTTTTTCAATTCAAACACAACAAGAACATGGAGTTTCGTAAGGCAGAAACTAGTACATAATGTTTTAATTATTGCCCATCCTTTTGTATTTTCCTGTTGTAATTATATCACTTGAAGCAGTAAGTACATTTGCTTTTTTCCGACGCTTAAATGGATGCCTTCTTCCAAGTATATTAACATTTTTATCGATGCTACAAAACCAAATACATCTTTAAAAGCATTAGAAGAACCATTACTAATGTGGATATTGGAATATTACATAATTGTTTTGAATATGAATGAAAAGATCATATGTATGGTTTGGCAGTGTTGTCCTTTGCGTTAAGATGAAACACATCAATAGACATATATTCGTATTGTTTTCGACGCAGTATTCTTCAATACGATCAAATGTTTTGCATAAGTTTTTATAATTACTTAATAAGTACGTTCATACGTTCTCATCATATTTAGTGTGTTTAATTTCGCTGAAAATTTTACATCTAATCCAAGAAACTGTTTGACAAATCAATGTAGTTATCTTGGCTGAAGATAAAAATTTTGATTTTTTTCTGATTACTATTCGTTAAAGATTTCTACACATGGAATACCAGCTTTCATACAAAATATGAAAAGTGAAAAGAGGATTACGTCGTCTAAATCACTTTTCTCTCTACATCTACATATCAACTGGATTATCAATATTTGTCTTTTTGGATGTTCAATCTGCCAAGGTAAGAAATGGAGTATTACATTCTAAAGTCTCTAAAACATTTTTCTGTATCAGGGTAAATAGCCTTTCAAAAAGACGACGTTGTGAAAGGTCACAACAGGCTGGCCCATTTCTATGACGTAATGTTATTATGACATTGTGACCTCATACTGGTATTCTGTGTAAACAAATTCCCACTAATGACTTCAGCTTAAAGTAGGCCTACTTATCATAAAAGTGCCAAAGCATATTCCCAAACAACTATGGACCCTTCTTTCAATAACTAAGCTGACTCGAAACGAGCCAGCAATGAGGGTAAAACCTGCCACATACTTACAACAAGGAAAAACTTTAACTGATGTAATCAGGTTTTGAGTTCAAGATCAGTAAATTTCTATCTTACTCATTCTTTGCATTGTAGAATGTCCAGATTCATACAATCATTGCACGACTACGAATAGTTGCTACAAATATCATAATAGTTTGTAAGTGTGAAGATGATGAAAATTCATAAATATGGGACTTTCAAGGCGGAATTATTAAAGTAGATGGTTTAAAAAATAGACAACGGTCTGGAATTGTGAGTTGACTCAGACCTCGTGAGGTGAGTTGCAACCTACCCGAGACCCCAACGAGTCAACTCACATTGACAGATAAGTTGTCTATTTTTATTCTGCCACAACATTTCTCATTATTTTGCAGGGAAACTCATCCAACTAGATCTAAGTAGCCATTTTGTTTTTGTCTAAGTAGGCTTTTTTTTTCAAAGTGCAAAATGAAATACGACCTATCATTTCCAACCTACCACTCCCAGCAGTGGTGAGTTGACTCAGACCTTACATTGACAAGAATCACAGTTCAGAGCACCTTACCACGCATCGGCGTGGTAGAATGAAGAGTTGACCACTCCTATCGGTTGCCTTAGAGATTTCTTTTTCGCATCACTGTCACCGAACATGAACTCTGTGAAGAATTTTTCTTCTTGACTCTTACAATAAGCACTTCTTCTCTCCTCCTTACATAACAATACACATACATTTGAAGGTATAAAATTTCCATATTTTTGGAAAATAATTGAAACAACTAGTTGTTCATAAGACTGTGTAGCTTTCAAAGAGGTCAATTGTTGATTTCAGTAATAGCACACCCTACAGAAAGAACATCTTTTTCTGACTGCTTTTGATACCTTCAGTCAATTTGCACTGGATTTTACAATGGTGGTCAATGAGAAAATATATTTGGAAGCATTTACTCAGTATACCTAAGCATGGCTCCGATACTTACAGATATTCTGACAGGAAGTGGGCTTTAGAGGCATCCCCTATTAAACTGGAAAAATTTCAATGGAATATAATAGTTTAATATTATTATAGAGACAAATGTATTTATGCTCGCAAATATATTTTCTCATAGAATACAATTGTAAAACTCAGTCAGAATTGATCGCACTATCGAAAACAGTCAGAAATAGATGCTTTCCCGACACTGTGTAGTAGTTAAAAAATTAACATGGGTTGAGAGTACAGTCTTGGGAGGGGGGCAGCTGGTTTCTATCCCACGAGGCAATGATACAAGGACCCCCCCCCACCTATGAACAAACAGACACGACTTTAAAAAATACCTTCCCGCAACCTCCAGATAGGTAATGAAAAGGTATACTTTCAGCGTGAGCTGGCAGGAAGCGGAAGACGTATGCGTTTCGGAAGGAGGCCATCTCACAACAATGCTCACCTCGGATGAATTCAGTTTCTGTATTATTCAACATTTACCAAATGGACAGTAAGCAAGCCATTATAAACGTTTACATCTTCAAATCGTAATCTTCAGTCAAATGATCAAGTTCAAGGGTTAAATTATGGTTCAACTACAAACCCAACCCAGAGGTCGATGTAATCTTGACCTGTTCACTAAATCTTGTGATATAATTAGAAAATTCAACTGGCCTGTTTGGGTGGAATTTGGGTGCTTGGCCATTTGTAGCTTCAAATACTTTAGAACTGATGTATCAACAAAACGTTATGAAATATTTACTTGGATGGAAATTTTACATTTGGTTTAAATTTTAGAGGAAAGATGTATAACATTTGGCTTGGTCTGTACTGGAGTGGTTCCACCTGGAAATGGATCACAGGGGAAACATTAGGGTAAGACTTTATTCTCAATCATTATCGGTGAATATGACCGCATAAATCTGTAATATTACTGAAGTGAATTAAAATTATTGGCATTTTCTAGGGATTTTGTCACTTGTGGTTTTAAATTATTTAATAGCTTCACGAATTGGGCATCCGATCATCCTGCAGATCGTATGGATCCAACATTATGCGTCACGGTGCAACACAGGACTAATCCCAACCGTGGATTCACCCAAGGACAGTGGAAAACTATGGAAAATTGCCAGGATGGTGACTTCAACTTCATCTGCAAAATTGACTTGAATACACCTAATCTTGCAATAACAACAGCTACAATGACAACTACAGATCCTCCAACCACAACCATGGCGGTTCAAACCTCAACCATGACCACAACTACAGATCCTCCAACCACAACCATGGTGGTTCAAACTTCAACCATCACAACAACTACAGATGATCCAACCACAACCATGGTGGTTCAAACCTCAACCATGACCACCACTACAGATCCTCCAACTACAACCATGGATGTTCAGCCCACAACCATGACCACAACCACAGATGATCCAACCACAACCATGAATGTTCAGCCCACAACCAAGACCACAACTACATATCCTCCAACCACAACCATGGATGTTGAGCCCACAACCACGGATGTTCAGCCCACAATCTCTAATGTTCTAGCCACAACCACAGCTACAAATCCGCCAGCCACAATGACTGATGCTACTACTACAACTACCAAAGCTTCAACCACTAATTTGACAATGACAACAACAGAACCTCCAGCAACCACGGATCTTCTGACTACAAGCAATGTTTCCGCAGGTAAATCTTACCTTAACATCGTTTGGTGAGGATGCCATAAAACAATATCAAAAATTGCCATGAGATTCCAATTTCACACTTGATTATGCATTTTCTTTGCTTGCAGAGAGACGGAATTGCTTTAATTATACGATGTTGCAGAGTAACACAGATTCACCTCTAAATGATAATGACAAAAACACATGTGTAACAATACCAAAAAATGTACAAGGTGTATTTCCTGTAGTAAAAATGAGACTTCTTCCACAGTGTCGGAAAGAAGTGCAGAATGATACTGTAAGTTAGTTTAGTTTTACAAATACACACATGGCCCCAGTGAACATTGCTGAAACACTTGCCGGTAGAACGTAGAGGGAATTTATTACCAAGATTAAAATGCAATTATAAAATACGCAATTCAGAATCAAAAGGGCGACAGTTTGCACAGAAAGACCTCTCTTGAGAAAGATCCAATTGGAACACAATGATATTACATTGAGAATAAGCATTACGGGTCGAGTTGATTGCTAGTAATGTGTTGTGTAATTTATGAAAAACATGACTTAGGAGTAATTGCTATTGCTGTCAATAAGAACGTACTGTAAACTCCTGCCTGTTATGTACTTTTGTACTTCAGGTGAAGCTGAAATTATATCTTAGAGATGTGAACACTTCCTGCGCTGATTTAGACTTAATCTTCAGCTTCAAAGACAGAGGCGGGGGATGTCGTTCAATCAAGTCCTGTACCAATGAAAATTCAACTGGTAAGTTATGCAACATGGTTGCAGCACACATGTCTCTCTTTAATTCACTTTTCATGATTGATTGTCTGACATTATCTGCAAAAATTTTTTGAACAATTATATCATCAACTTTGCTTGATAAATAATTTCCACAAATGTGTCCCATCACACCAGTGGTGACAGATAAACGGGTTACAAACATTGAGTATTTGAAAAATAACATTGCGTCGTTGATCCAATCGGTGGCACGTAAATGACATCATGACAACATTCTCATGTAAACAAATTCTAACCAATAACCGAAGTTTAAAGTAGGCCTAATTTTCATAAATCTGCCAAAGGTGTTAAGGGCTGCGACACGATGATAAGGGCCACCCGACTCTTCCAATAAGGTGACTCTAACGATCCACCAATTAATTTAATTTCCGTTGCAGAAAGAAACACAACATCATGTGAAGTTAGTTGTCCTTGTCCAATGGATGAGTGCCGCCTGATAATGTTATCACATGTTGGAACTTTTTCACAAGGATGGAGCGTGTGTGATATCACTGTTGTAACGATCTAAAACGTTCGTGTCATACTTCATTTCTACAAGTAATAGCTCAATTTCAATCCAAAACGTTTCCATCTGGAGAATGGCAACATTGCCTGTGTTAAGTATGGAATGGCCCAATGCAGTTCTACAGATTGTACTCACAATGCTCAGAGGAAACGAATTGCCAGACAGAAATGAAGAACATGTACAGGAGAAAAATTTTTACTCATTTTTTGGGCTTTAATAAATTCCCTAGGAAAGTTATCAGGTAATACTCCAAGTGACGAAAAATTAAACGAAGACAGAAATTGCGTCATTTAAGCTAAATATCAACATGATTTCTTGGCAATTTCTGACTAAGGACAAAATAATACACTTGATATATGTCTCCGTCTTAGAAACTTAGAGCCTTACATCCGTAATTAAGCATTAATTATCCACACCCAAATTCAGTACATGAAATTGAATAGACTTGAGAATGGAATGAAATATATTTTACTAAATAAATATTTATTTTCAATTCAGTCTTAAATTTGCTATTATGAATTTGCTATTATGTGAAGCTGAAATAATCTTCTGCTTCATCCACAGTTACTTCATCATTTGGCTGTGTGATGTATGATTCCAATAGGTGGGTAAATGTAGGTTTCGTAACGTGGCAGAAGCATTTTGGGTGATTTTTTTTTTTGCTTTTCCATGGTGTTGACTGTGTGGATTCCGACGGTTCTCCCACGTAACATGCGTCCAGGAAACTGGCATGCTGGTCTGTTCAGGGGTCAGTGATGCTACAGATCTACTTAGAAAATATCCTTTACGATTAGAGAATTCTATCCACTGCAGGACATTGTGGAAAAAACGATTAGAAGGTGACGGCATCTGGTTTTCTTTTTGTGCAAAATAGCACAAATGTATTGGGATATATCTGTTCCATTCATGAAGTCTCATTTAATCTTCAAAACCTACATCATTCACCAACACAGTAAACTGTAATCTACAAACTTTCCCATGCTAGGTAATTTTCTCCAAAAACCTGCAATAGGGTATCCGACTGGTGAAATGACGATTTTATTTTCTGTGCCAAAATTGAAAAGGTCCTTTCTCAATACAAAAAAATTCTACATTTTCAATTTCGTATTCCTGACAGGAAACAAAACCAATTGGCCTAATATTAGAAAAAGTTCTAACAACTCATGAGAATTTTTAAAGGTAGTTAATGGTGCTCAAACGAAAAAGTCATAATCCTATCAAGTCCCTAAGGGATCCTAGAAACTAACTGCTACTGACCGAAATTTGACAAACAAGGAGTATGATTGATTGCAAAATAGAACATTCTTTAGTAAATCAAGAAAACAAGGTCCTCCAGTGAGGCATTGTAGCTATAAATATATCTTCCTTCGATTTTCCAAGTGTAAATGATTCGATGCCACAAACTTAAAACAGAATCAACCAGATACAGGACGAATATTGCTTTAATATGAAAATCGTCAATTCATATCTAGACTTCAATGTAGTGTACTTTGTCCAGTGTGCCTTTTGTGAACCCATCATCATTTTCCGACAGAAAGAAAAACTACAGTGTCACTGTGAATACATAAAATTTTTGTCAGTATTTATGCTTAATCCATGTACTTTTTCAGGAAAATATTCAATTACTATATCTATGTTTCAGTGGATGATGACACAATCAACATTCTGAATGAAATTTAGTTTGTAAAATCCCATATGTTAGAAAAAGTAGTGAGATAACTAAAATCTCATGACCTAAAGTTGCATTTTGTCACGATATTTTCCAAGTGACAGACTCCACAAGTAAAATATATTCAAGAATTGTTGATTATGTCATTATCCGCCAAAGCATAGATATAGGAAAGGAATATTATCCAGAAAAGTACTAAATTTTGATGTTTTCGGCCCAGACAACAAGTCATTCCTTGCGTGGCCCGTGCATTGTCTCATTCTGATCACGGCTGTTCCTTTACAACGAAGGATCCACACAGGTCGTATTCAGTATATATGGGATGCGGAACAAGGTGCCGGACAATTTCTTCTTACTTCATGACCAATAATAGAATACAATAGGAAAGATGATACCTTGAGTTTTTTCACTTTTTCAAGTTTAATAAAAATATCAGTTACAAGAAAGTCCTCTTGCGTGAACGCAAGAGGCATACCACCCGCTGCATAGCCGACCTATCCCTGGGGAATCATGTCCCCAAAATAATTATTCAAAAAAAAAAAAAAATTCCAAAAAAAAAATTTTTTTTTAAAATTTAAAGAAAGAAATTAAAAAAAAAAATTTTAAAAAATTTTTTCGGGGGGGCTGAGTACCCCCCCCCCAGACCGAGTACCCCCTGGGACTGAGTACCACCCAGGACCAAGTACCCCCCCAGGACTGGACCTGAGTACCCCCCCAGGACCGGACCTGAGTACCCCCCCAGGACCAGAC
>JBCAUG010477097.1:0-15460 GCA_038406175.1 Haplosyllis leylae
GTTAGGTAGTTGCGTGTCTAAAGGTGGGAACCCCGTAGTGGGGTGCGTGCCTACTTTATATACCCCGGTGAGAAGCCATACTATTGGTTATTACGTAATTGGCTGTTTGTAGCTTTCAGCTGTTAGCGGTTACGGCTTGTGTAAATTTATAGCCCTTTTATTAAGGGAGAGTGCGGTTTACCCTTGTGGTCATACTTACCTTACGGTAAAGGTAATCGTTTACCGTATTACCTTGCACTAGCGTCAGTCTAACTTCGTTCTGAGCGGATCAAAGTCAGTTAAAATATCAGATTGAGCATGGCAGATTGCATGTCAGGTGCTTTGATGCAGATATTGCTTCATTACACAAAAACGTCCTGTGACTCTACTCTTTTCGAGGTGGCTTCCAAAGACAAGCTATTCAAGAGTCTGTAGTGTATCAGCAACACTGGCATTCTGTCTCGGAATATTGGTGACAAGTTAGGCTCAAAAACAGTTTCTCTTCACAAGACACTCTTTGGTTCCAAAGTTGAAGCGACTATTCACAAGAAGCATGGCGTGGATTCGCCTTGCAAAAGATGCCAATGCTTGAATTGTTGTTTCATTATGTTCATCGGTAGAAATGTATTGCCAGCTGTATCATAGATTTTTTTAATTCTATCACTGAGTAATTATTTTGGATAAAGCACACTTGTTTCTGGTATTCAGTATATCAGTTCATTCTTTGGATTTGAGATGTACTATCTTTTCGGCCTTGGTGTGATACATTTTAGAGCTAAGTTGAAAATTGTCCATTTTATAATTTGGTAATTTGACAAAATTACATACGCTCACACAATAACTACAGATAACGAATCACATGCTCAGATTTTTGACGCACATAAAAGGTGAGGGACCTCGTCTTACAGCTTGATGACCGTAAACGTTAGTCGTGTCACACACGTCTTGTGTAGACAACAGTGTAATAAGCATTTAGGTGATCTTGACGATTTCCTACATTAAGCTGAATTCCCTAGGAGTCGTTATTTATGCGTTAGTGTTATTTATTCAGACCGCTTTGGTTTCGCAGTGGTTGATTAGTTCAGCAACAAATGACTTTATATTTCCAACAATTGTAAAAAATGTCATTTAGTTTTTGAAAATTGAGACAAAAATTTTGTAAATGTTCTTAACGATGCACATGTCAAAACTGCTTCCAGAGCTTCAGAGAATTTTCCCCCAAAATTCTTGCTGATATTAAAAATTCAATAAAAAGACCAAGAAAGGGATCATCTTATTTTAACATTGACATACCCTAACATGAATTGGTCAGAAAGGGACCTCATAGTTTACAGGTGTAGAAGTCGTGTTCTATCCATTGGCAACAGTGACGGCTCAATCTGAAAGCTGTAGGTGGTCTTCAAAGATATATGGCAACATAAATTGTACAGATAGGCATTGTTATTCTACTTGTGACCACGGTGAAAGAAAGGACGGTACATTCAGGCCCAGTCAGGCTGCAGCTTAATGGGAGCGATATTTATGCATCAATTTCTGGGAAATAAAATTAGCACTATTTGAACCTCTGCTTTCTGCAGCTGTGTACACCTTATTGAAGCCAGTCTGAACGTTGGCAATTCGATCTTACATTGACGATTTAATTGTGGAATTTATACAAAACTGCGTCTAGGACTTAGCTCTTTTCTCCAGTACACTCAATTTGAAATTTAAAACACAACTTTATGACTTTCCGAAACAATTAACATTCAAGTAAGTTTAACCAGATAAGTAAAATAACAGTGGTAAACAGACTTGCATAACGCTATAACCAAAATGCATTTTCAGGAAACTGACATGGCATGATTCAGCTTTATTCTCCCATGTATGCATTGTCGGGATAGGTTTGTCTTACATAGATCAAAGCTGCGTTAAAATATCAAATTCAGCATGGTAGATTGCATGACGACCCGTTAATAGCGATATTGGTTTATTGCACAAAGGAATTTGCGAATACCCGATACGCCACACAGACAAACAAGCGAGGAGGATATGATCTAAAGAACAGCGGTGCCAGATCTATCAAATATTTGGACAACCAATACGTGTTACTTAAGCAAGTGTTCGGAGTGCAGCAAAAATAGGTTTTTCACAACACGCAATTACATAATCCTTTTACGCTCCTGAAAGTAATCATTGAGAATTGAGGTAAGTGATATGTTTTAACGCGACCCAGCAGCGACAGTTACTGTGAAAAAGCAACGTACAACTGCAGCATCAGCTCCCTAGAATGCCAAGGGACATGATGTGGAGTTGCCCATTGTGTCCCTAGTTTCCTTCGAAGGAGTAGGTTAAATATTACAAACCTTGGGCTAATGAATGTTATTCCTTGTACAGTTGTGGTAATGAATATTTGAAGACCACGTGTCCGTTCTTGGTGCAAAAGGTAGACTGAATAAATAAATCTATCTGACTCCGTAATGTTGTAGCATTCATTACAGAGCAAACATAGTACAGCCTGGAATGTACAGAGAGACCCACTAGTCTCTTACTAGAGGTAGTTTAGATAGGGCACAGCTACAGTTTACTTCCTTTTATTGCTTGATGTCATGTAAGGCATATAAATGTACATTCATTCTATTTTTGATTCTATTTTGGAACATGCTTATCAAACAGAACAAAATATTTTCTTGGTACAAAACGGCTCGAAAAGCATTGAAATCATCTGGGAAAAACGCAATAAAATTTTCTTTTTCAATGTAGAATCTTTCATTGCTTTAAAATTGATATAATAACATGGATTTAACGAGAAAGTGGGACCTAGAATTTGAAAAAAGGTTCAACTGTGACGTATTGGCTTTTTCAAAAATGAAGTGACAAGATGATTAATGATCTTCCCATGTGAATGATTGTTCCTCGGTAACTTCATGATGTGTGGATTCCTACATAAATTTTCGCATCGACTTACTGTAATTTGCAGACTTGTGTGAAAGATGCCAAGAGATGTTCTCACTGCGTCCTATGTGTGCCACTTTCACAATTTCTGCCAGCCAATAGCCGAAGTTGGAAGTGACTTTCTTCTGAAATTGTACGCCAGAATTGTATTAGGTTTCAACTAGGGCAATACAATGAACTGGATTAGTTCGGCATCGAAACACCGATATTACAAGCAAAATATTGTAGCGAATGAATATTCTGATTCCTCGTTTTTGAAGTGCTGTATATTTTTATTTCTTTCTGC
The DNA here is from genome assembly GCA_038406175.1 of Haplosyllis leylae. Classification (NCBI taxonomy): domain Eukaryota; kingdom Metazoa; phylum Annelida; class Polychaeta; order Phyllodocida; family Syllidae; genus Haplosyllis; species Haplosyllis leylae. The sequence goes on from JBCAUG010477097.1 coordinate 3,197, forward strand.
TGTGCAAGATATACCTTAATTAATTCTTACTGTTATCGGACATCAACGTAAGCAGCATGGCACTTTCACTTTTACAAGAAATTATGCTGTAGAAATGTCAGGTTGTTCTGTCCGGCAATGAGTGTGTGAAGGTGATTTCTGTGATTCCACATGTGGTATAGAATGAGAAATATACTGTGCTCTTGATGCCTTCTTCGGTAGGAAATATCCCACCACATGAAAAAGTGGCATTGTTATGTGTGGTGCATTGGTAAACTGCACTGACTGCCAATCTCCTTCATTGAATACACAAGCAAGGACACCCAAGGCAGCTCTTCACTCGGGTGAAAGGAGAAAAATCACAAAAGGCTAGTTTGGAAGGCAGTTGGGTTTTCTTCCAGAGCTTCAAATTATTCTTCAATTGATCACAGAACTTTATTAGTGTTGACTGCTTTCTCTGGAAAGCAATTTTAGACTGACTGCCTTCTATTCTTGGCTTTGTAATATATCATGCCCCAACTGGACTTCCTTTGAAACTTTTTCTCCGAGTCCATACCAAACCGCATACGTGTTCATGCGGTAGATTCTGTCGTGCCATCATCATCATAATGCAGATTGTCAACAGTATATTAAGTGTTGAAATATGCCAGACGATCACTGTTTCCGATGTAAGAAATGTAGAATCCTGTACTTTCGATTGAACCAAATTACATTATGCCATTGTTTTACGGATTAACAAGCACATGTGGAGCATAGAAATACATTACCAAAGCCTGATACGAAATCCCCACCGTACTTTGAAACAAAATTATCATATCAGCAATACAGTTTTATGGGACAGCTTTTTGGTGCCAACGAAACCACTACCATCTCTTTCTAAGACATACAACTACTAAGGACGGGACCGAGGAATATTATTCTCTCAAAAGTCCGGTGGCGGCTGACAGTAGTTTCCTTGGCGGGGCATTCCACACATCATGAATTATGCGTACCACGTCACTTACCATTATAAACGATGTCCACATTTGGCTCTTTTGCAAGGAACTTCCACTCTTCTTTGTAAGAAGTTACTGGCCATTCGGGAAGCGATTTAGAATTTTTATCAGCTCTTCGGAGGAATGAAGATAATACCCGTGAACAATGATATATTAGCTTCCTGTGTTCCAGAAGAGGTAAGCTGCACTTACATGTATATTAGTGAAAGTTTTATGAACGTGAACAGTTATGTGTCTACGTGGTGTGTAGCTTATCAAGAGTCAATTTCTATCCAAGCTGTTTTAGAATTGAAGCGCAAGAGCAGTTAAAGACCGGCTTGTTGACCATACATATTAGTTGTGTCAAGCTCACCCTGTGAGGATGAGGCGGTAATCACGATTTATATGACCCCGTCTGTTTCCGATCTGAGGCTGTTGTCCCAGGATTAGTGTTCCAATTTCTATGAACACTTCCTAGGTCACCAAGCCTTTTTTCCTCGAGCTTTTCATCAGAAACTACCAGTTGTGAAGACTTAGAAATATGTACTGTAATGATATTTTACAGAAATCAATTGATTTCAGCCCAGATTATTCTTCATCAGGGATTCGCGTATTTCAATCAAATGACGGTGTAGGCCACAATCTTCCCCTGTGTTAGTGAATGTCTGATGGGCTTGTCATCAATGACCTTTGTAAACTGTGTGTAGACAAGATTATTTCAACCATCCGAAAGAAGACAGACGTGAATGGTGCTATCAGTAGTCCATGCCCATTTCTGTGTCTATCCTCCCCGATCTATAATTTGCAGAAATTACCTTCAACGATGAACAGACCTTCAACCACTGTAAATTCATTGGTTCAGATCGAAACAGAATAGGCGTCGAATGTCTTAAGTTGACCATTTCATGTCAAGGTTTAGACCAGCACAACGGAGATGATTTTCATCATGAAGTTCATCACCATTTACTAAGGCAAATTTATGTTAATCACTATCGTGTAAGGAGGTTAAATACTAGAAACTGAGCAACATCCACGAGCTAATTGCGTTTGCGGAAGGAGTGTAAGTCAGAGTATTTAATTTGTATGTCTCTTTAACTGTGAAACTCAATCGTGGGAGCAGTCCTCTGCAAAATGTAATAAAGCATCGCGGGTTTGCCCCGCATTGCCTAGATAAACTAACCGTCAGTCACTTATTTTGATTACAATAGCCAGGAAACCTGAATTGTTCCCCCGAAGCAAGAAGAATGAAAGGCAAAAAAACCACGGAAGGCTAGTTTAGCGAGGCAGTTGCTTTTTTCGAGAGCTTTAAAGCATTGGCGAATTGATTACTGGCCTTTATTAACGTTGACTGGTTTCCCAGGAAAGCCATCTACCACCAGCCATTGTTGTTGGCTGAGCCGTACATCAAGCCACTGTCCAGGCCACCACGGCGTCATAGCTCCCATCCTCTCCAGTAGATCGAGTATCATCGGGCATTGAATATCATTTGACAGATTTGAAAGTACCAGATGCTGCTACAAAAGCGATGGGGAGAATATGAATGGTTGATATTGTCGGAATTGCATCCATGAATAAAATTCATCAGACAATTCGATTCGTGTAAGTGACTGGAACTAAACCCAAAGGATTTCACGAGTTCATAACTACTTTGTACGATAAAAATTTTATAATTATCGAAAAAATGAAGCTATAATTGTGCCCTAAATATAACAGGAAATGAGATTTTCGCAAAATTACACACAAGTTATTCAACTTTATGTGGAGGTAGATCTTTGGAAAATTATCCTTCCTCAAAATTTCGAATTGCAATTGTGAAAGTGTGGAAACCAAATCCAACATAAAAGTAATTATGTGTTCTGTGATTGGATATTTACAGTCTGGTCACTGAGCAGGTATAGAACTAAGAAGTTGAATAAATGTTAGAGAATTTGTACCTATACATAGAATTTGGAGTTGGCAACAATTTTACCAAACGCAGTATTAAGCATTTGAAATGACTAAAATTTTAATTTAGCCAATATGGTATTTGAGGGTCATAAGGGTGCCCAGAACCTAAAAATTTCAAGTCAAATACAAACAATTACAGCCATCGTCTAAAAATGGTACCATTAACAAAAACTCAATAGTGCCGTCTGGCCTCTGGGCAGATCATTTATTAAATCTATCACAACTAGTATGAATCTTACTGTTCAGTGCATGTGCCATAAGACACCGAAGGTAATCTATTTGAAAGACTTAAGCTGGATTGCATTGATCAGAAAATCAAGAATTAAAAACCAGCTCAGTCATCTGGTAACAAAAATGACTGCAAGTGGTATCTGGAGATTGCCGACATATCAGTTTCAAGCCCAAGAAAACGTTACCAATCTGTTTTTGAGAACTTAGCCAGCAAATAATGATGAAACGCCCGAATTTCCCCCCAAAAATCCCTTGATTCTAGAAAACCTGTGAGCATAGAAGGGTTAATAGGAATCGGAGACCAGCAATCTTCATTGCATAGTTTCCAATAGATTGACATTTTACATGCGTGCATGGTTCACACTGTTAAAATACAAAATTGTTTATCACCAGTGCTTCTTTTACACAGCATTTGTCTGATTACGGCACACAGCCCAATTTTCTGCTGCCTCAACTCTAACAATTAGATTAGCTGTAACATGATTTCACACTGATCTAGTATCTTGGGAGCGTTAAGCGGATGCAGACCTGCTTAATATATCACTAAATCAAAGACTGTCTCAAGTGAAGAATATACGAGCAACATTTGGGCTAATTTAAATAAATGGTCTCCATGTAAGCATAAAATACAGATGCTTCAGCTGCTTGACATGAGCAAATTGGTGGATCTTGAGATATCAGTCTGAAAAGTTATACACTTAAAATTACTCACAAGTTTCGATTGTTATTCTTAACCCTTGATTAATTGAATAACCATCGTTTATTTCGAACATTGAACTCTGCATTTCGGATTCATTGTCCTCTATCATGTACCATCACACTCTACAGCTGCGTTATTAGTTCAACGCGGAAGGGTCAATCAAATTTGGCATCACCATTTAAAACCACAGACCGAGCGAGACATTTTGACAGCTCATATCGTAAACAACAATGGACTTGGTAGATGCTCGGACAGCTCATTTGCGCAGAGTACATTTGAAACAACTTTGCAGATTGATATATGATCTACCAGACAATATGAATTGATTATGTGGTATTTCACGCCGTTATTGATTGTGTGAACATACAACACTGATACATATTGAATAGAGGTGGCTTTCTGGTAATTTCATAATGAGGCTAATATATCTCATCGAAAGAGTTCGATTTTCATAATTTACTTTCCATCGAAATTATCAAGAAAATCTGTTCAATTGTTATTCCGTATACTTTAATATCAACACGAATTTATCTGAACAACTTGATGTTTTTGTACTGAATATTACCTAATAAACCGTTGCATTCTGCTTTGTACTTGAGTAATACAAATACTATGGTCCTGGTAATATTTTACTGGTTAGTACCGTTGAATAAGTAATAACTTCGCACTTGTCCAAGAACTTTTTTCATTTGCAGAGAATGGCGAATCTTGCCTAGTACACGCCTCTCTTTTTCACAACACAGTCTCCATAGTCACCACCTGACGTGACTGAAGTTTTCCTTTTCTGTTTGATGAGAATTTTTACTCCAGCCACCAGTTATTTAAGTCTTCAATGGTATGGGGGTGAGGTGTTTTATTAGACTATAAATAGACACTGACAGGACATCCCTAGGGCACATTTCAAGTGCTTTGACTTCAACAAATCTGGTCAATGTTTATTACACTGAATTTGGTTTGCAGCGATTATCAGGAAGTCTGATCGACTTGATGCAAAGAAAATGTACCCAGAGGTGAGGACCACCCGGTAGATTAAGCTCTGTGTATAGTAAAATTACCTCATTTGTCGTTTACACATGTTTACTCGAAGCTTTTTGGTGATGGTTTGACAAATATCTGCTGCAACTGAGGTCATTAATTACGATTTTCAAAACGGTCTTGTGGATTTTTACCATGTATTTCACCTAACGTTATTATAAATACTGGTTTTTGGTGGAATTGCGTCAAAGCATTAATCAAATATTTCAATGTGTAGTTTTTATTTACTTTTATGGGATGAAGCTTGAAATGAAGTCGAAATAGTTTGTATAGCCTTTGCTGCTGATAACGCAAGGAATGCACGGAATCAACGTATCGCTAACTTGTCTGATACAAATTATAAAGGAGAAACTCATACCGGAATGCGCCTCAAGATGAAACTAAATCTACAAATCCACGGAGCTGAAAGTGCAATGCCATAGAAGATCCTTTGAAAGCAATACTTAATGCTTGTAACAGAGATATTTTCTAACTAACCTTTCCTGGTGTAACTTAATACGTCTCTTGGCGCTGTATTTCCTTGTTTTATCTAAAAGGCCTGAATTTGTGATAAAACAGAATCTGTCTGCATATTGACCCAATGATTGTCATTAATACATTCACAGAGGGCCATTAGACAACATTTACTTTCTGCTCCCTAATGTGTAGGATGAAGTTTTACGTTGGTTGCTCTGGTGTTTTGTGAATTGAGAGTAGATACAACCTTCTCTGGTCGGAGCTTAATGTCTACTTTTAAAGCAGATATCAGGAAGCGCTGAGACCAAGGTTAGATTCTTCATAAGATCATAGTATAATAATCAATGAGGTGAATTTTCAATGTACAATCGTGGCAAAACGCAGTTATCATTTTTTTGCGATTTTATCTCCGCCATGCCCTTATTCCAAACATTCCCTTGTTACCGAATGACGCAATGTATTTAAAACAGTCTCTGAAGTCATAACTCTAGCAGGAAACATGTAACTTTTAAATCTCAGAGCTTTGTCAGGAAAGTAAAGATCGTGTGACAAGAATGACTGTTATTCACGGATGTAATAATGTATCGTCAGTGGGACCTGTGGTCTTTCTTTTTCATGTTGTGTACATGTCAATATGTGTATAATGATATGATCAAAGATTCCATTGTCTGCACGGAGATACAGGGATGTAGGCGTTGCGTATTCTGTGAAGCAGGTTAGAATATCAAATGCTTTTGCGAAAGCGTTCATGTTTTTCTCTGGTATTTCAGCAACATGAATAACGCTGTGCATCTTCGACACTATTTTCATTGCAGTTGAAACTGTCTCCAAATACTGTCATTGGTACTTTGACAATTTTTAGGAGATTCATTACCTGAAGTTCACAGTGATAGATTAGTGGTTGAAACAGCGCGTAAGTATCGAGTCGTAAGATTCTCCACCATTCCTTTCCGCATCGCTCAGATTTCAAAATTTTTCCATTCGTTCCCTTCCCATTTCGCACTTGTGTAAGGTTGGAAATGCGCATTCTGTGATGTATATGGATTCCTCCGTGGAGGAATTTATGTTTGAAGAAACACTTTAAAGTTAAATAACAAATGAAAATTAAATGGCATGTTCAACAGCCTACGTGTGTAGGCTTAGCAGTTTACATAAAGAGATAGTTGACGTGATCAGTCATTTGAAGATATTTTGACAGTTGTTTGCTGGTTGCTACAGAGCCTCAAAGTCCTGTCTCCACTGTAATCCACTGGAGATTACCACATCCGCCACCCTCACCATTACACCGCCTGTTAAATTTGCTTGCAGAAATATCCCTGAGGATCCGTGTGGCTTTGCTGAGAAACCTTGCCAAAAGTTTCTTTTTTATTAGTCGCTCCTGCTGCTGATGACAGCAGAGCGACTTATCTTCTCTGTTTGGTGTTTGTTTGGATGGTTGGTTGGTTGTAGACAGAGAACTTAATTTCAACTCTGGACACCAGATGGCTCATGAGTCTAATTTCAAATATTGACACTAGATGGCATCACTATAACTAACAGGTGCGAGACAATGCTAGTAGGCATTCTTGATTTAAGTTTAGAATAAGCAACACTTATGTTCAAATGAACATTGTAATCTCTTTCAAAAGTGCAAACAAAAATAAAATGAGAGACAACAGGACAACATATTGAATGTATACTTTAACCCTTTCGTGCTGACAGGGTCTCTGAAATCAGTGGATTTCTTGGGGTAAATTGAGGTTTATTCATTATTTGTCTTGCCAAATTGTCAAAATTAAGTTGAAATTTTTCCTTGTGGTTGAAATTAATCTGGGGAAATCCTTTGTTGCCACTGCTGGTATGAGGCATTAACTAGTATTTATCATTCAGCTACAATGCCATCTTTTCAAACCCCAAACTAGGAAATTATGTAAAAATATGTGCAATTCAACCATTTTCTTTGCCTGATTTTCTTAGTGAGTTTTTGGTTCTTAATTTTCCAGTCAGTACAAAGTTGTGAAATATGCTTTTGTCTTTTAATTATTAGGTTTGGTGCGCAGTATTACATACACAGGAAGGTAAGATTTTTACTAGTTGTGATGAATCAAATAGATGAGTCACTCTGAGGTGCAATAGACCTCTCAGCTTCATCAAAAGTGTAGTTTTTGTGCAGGCAACAATTTTGTAATGTAAAATGTTCTTCCGATTCCAAATATACCACTTTTTAGTCAATATGATGATTATCACTGAAATTATAGCCATTTAGAGGCATCAAAGTCAGGTTATGTGCATAGAATGGTTAATTGAATGTGATCTGGTGGTTCGCATCTACATGGCAGGGTGTCGTAGAATAGATAAATTTTGTTTCTTCAGTGTGTACACCTCAAATAGCAGAATAAATACAATTCAAGAATCAGTACAAGCTCCTCTTTTGAAATTGTAACAGAACGTACATTTAGGTATCAATTGCAGTTTGTGATAGACCATATTGTAAAACTTCAAAAAATCCAGCAGCTTGCGACAATCATGCTACGTATCCGTAGAATTAAATCTTGTTTGGTTACAAGATATTGATAACTGTCACATGAGCGATCAATGAGATCATTTATGACTTGCAACATATTACACAGCTTCAACTTAGCCACGGATACAGTATTGAACACCCATGCTTGATATTTATATATCATCGTTGATAATGGGGTGGAATTCCTCTCACATACAATCATTCAGACCCTCTTGACAGCTAATGAATGGGGCACCTCATGTGCTATTTTCACAGAGACATTTATCATATTCGGCCAGAAATAATGGATAATAAAGGTAAATCAATTGTCTGCAAAATCAGAGAATTTGGTGTGATCTCATTAAGGTTTTCTTATGTGTACAATATGTCAGAATTATTGAAGAGTCCATATCCTGTAAACCGCGGTGAAAAGTCAATTGTGGAATTCTTTACCCGCACAAGATGACTTATTTTACAAACTTTAAGGTTTCATTGGTGGTACTTGTTTGGATATTTGGCGAGAGCTAAATTTAAGCCTCTCCACAGGTTGCATAAGAAACCCAACCTATAGTAAGAATGGTCAAAACCTATAAATTTTACCCAGATTTGGCTCACTGGCTAAACACATTTGATATCAAGCTAAAGTTTAATCCTCATGCGATACCACAGGATAGGTGAAATCTTACCTTGCAAGGTAGAAATTTACCAAACTAGTACTGAAGAGGTACTAATTTAATCAAATGTCACCTCGCCAAATACCAAACGAGTAACCCCAGTTTAACTTATCCCCAGGGCAGGGTGGTATTTCACGAAGGTATCTGCTCCTTTAAATCTATGTTTCCATTTGTGGCTGTATGCAAACATGTGATGTAGTTGTAACTCAAAGTAACCAGCCACATGTTGACTCCGTTGAATGCATTCAATTTAAAGCCAAGAATCAATCTACTTAAGCCATGTTCACACGTAGCGAAATTTAGCCCGTTTAGTCTGAAAATGAATGGGGTTTGCATAGCAACTAATGGGGTGCTGACACTTAGCTGAATTTCGTTACGTGTGAACAAGCCCTTATGTTCACAAACATAAATATAAGACATAAGTTCATGGCTCTCCTAACTTTATGTTCGCATAATAACTTTTGAGAATTCAATATTAATTGTTACACTTAAAATAAGGTTTATGTTAAGCATAAACCTAGCATAAGCATTTGTGAAATACCACCAGGATGTTAAGAACGAGCTCAGAACTGCAACAGCCATATCAACTTTTAAGTATTGAAGTAATGCTTTCACTTGTGACCACCTATCAATAGTGTCAGGGTGTTGCCATATAGGAAGAACACAAAGTGGAAATAAGTGTGATTTTGGTGTTTCGCTCGAACAAAATTTCTTTTTCACACAAAATTTATCTGATTACGACACATAGCCCAATTTTCTGCCGCTTCAACTCTGACAATTAGATTATCTGTTACAAGATTTCACACTGATCTAGTATCTAGGGAGTGTTCAGCGGGTGCAGACCTGCTTAATATATCACTAAATCAAAGTGAAGAATACACAACCAACATTTGGGCTAATTTAAATAAATGGTCTCCATGTAAGCGTAAAATAAGAAGGTTTAGCATCCGTTGAATCCGATGGTTCATGGTTACTGTGCACACTTTTGACGTGACATTACAACGCCCTGTGTTCATTGAGCACTAGCTGTGTTGTTAACCTGTTTAACCCAATTAAACTGTGGTATATTACAATGCATTGTCGCTGTTATTAGACCAATTGTTATGCAGTTTGAAGTCAGTGTGCAATAGAAACTCTTAGGTAAAATAAATAGATACTTTGAATTTGATTCACATTTAAATTATAATTTGAAGTTGATTTCATCGAATATTTATGTCTGAAATATTTGATTTTTTAATAACTGAAGAAGTGTGTAAAATTTCAAGAAATTTCACGATCCCAGTGTTGAGTAAGTTTAGTTTTGTGTACCTAGCCAGAGTGGCCAAATGGTTTACAGCGCTGTGCTTGCGGCACGGACAGTCGTGTGTTCGAGCCCCAAACCTCCACCAATGCTTGCGGACATATCCCCAGGCATGTGGATTAAAAAGGCTCAGCTGCCATGCTGACCTCCATACAGTCAGCAGGTGTCACACCAGAGGTGAATCTGAGGACCACACAAGCACGAAAGCATGCAATGTGATCCACCCTGGCTTTGAAACCCAGGGCAGATGTCACCAAAAGTCCAAAACAGGGGTATCAGTGGCCCCACGAAAGGGACTTATGTCCCCCAAAAAAATTTTGAAAAAAGGAAAAAGTTTAGTTTTGTGTTTTCAATGGGCAATTTTGAACCTGAAGGGCCAATGTTCTTATTCTACAGCACACAGTGATATTGAGTTTCTCACGCATGCCAGTGTTTGTCTGATTTTTTTTACACCGCGAAATGCAACATATTGCTTGACGTAATAAAACTTGACGCAAACCGGTCAGGCGGGGAACTGCAAACTGTTTGTGAAAACCTTGCTTTAAACTGAAATTGAAATAGAGCCTTGAATTGTATGAACGGTCTAGGTTTCTTTTACCTGTGATGTTAATGGACGGCCACAATGGCGTTGGCCTTTCCTAACAAATGTTTCCGCAGAAGTTCTTAAATTTCAGACCAGACATGTCCATATATAAATTACTTATTAGACTGACGAGTTTGTTTGAACCACCAATAAGGTAATAGTCATCTGCTTACTTTCCCTGATGACATGGACCGATCAAAAGAGACCAAGGTCTTTAAAGTGCCTCAGTGAACAACAGTGCAAACGGGTTGGACAGCTGGAAGGCCCAGCGCGACCACTACAAGTAGAAGTAAACAGAACTGAGCGCTGCAATCCAATTTATTGTCACAGGATCATTCGTATTATTGATACAATTTTCCAGGTTCAATCACTCTGAAGGAATGCGAGTTTATCACGTGTAGTTATGCATAGGCAGTTAAATTACACATGTCGCAAACAGTCGAGATTAATATATCATTATGGAACAGATAATGGAACAAGTATGATTAAATGAACATTTATGTTGATTATAATAACATTTTACGCACAACCATTTCTTCATTTTTGTTGTCATTTCAATGGAATACAGTTTCGAGGCTATGCCATGTTTTTGGCCAAAAATCAATTTAGTCTGCTTTTTATTAAAGAATCTACATGTGGCTAGGAGTGGTGCTGGGGGCATTCGTTTCATTTTCTAGTAGTACAAATGGTTATTGGCATTCAGGAAGAACTAGCTAAATGCGTCCGATTCTTAGAAACGAAGCTATTGACGGTTCAACCAACCAAAATTTTGTGTGAGGAATGTCGGAGCTGTAGTGTGTTCACCAACTAACGTAACCAATAAGCGTTCCACATGTGAATACATTATTTGCCCGTTTGAGTACACATTACGGTAATCCTTCGATGTCTGTTATTGTCACAGGTCATCGCTGCCACTGTTGTTTCATCTTTTAAATTAACTTTTCCCTGGATAAACTTCTGTTTACTGGCAGGCCATCAAAACTGAAATGTAACTACGTGATAGAATAACGTACTGGTTGGTTGCCAGAATACCTGTGTTTGTTCAGCGCTGTCTTGAGAGACAAATCAAGTACAGTATCAGATCCCAGGATCATTGTCTCTGTTAAGAGGCAAAAAATCTAAGCGCGGAGATGATGATTGGATAGATATGGCAGTGAAGAGCTGGCCACATGTGAGTAGCAGTGATAAGGAGACTAATTACAAAACCCCACGATAAATTCATTGGATTCCGTAAATGTTATAAACTAATGTATTTGATTGAGCTTTTGTTTTTGTTAAAATTGATTGAAGAAAACAAATTTATTACCACAATTTAATGTGGAAACTAGCACGATTAAATTTGACGGTTAAAGGAAATGCATTCGCTCAAATACATTTTATTGAGTACGCATTACGGTAATCCTTTCAGCAGACCGACAATGTAAAATGTTAATAAGGAAATAAATAAATTGTTAGGAAAATGACGACGGAACATGAAAGCTTTCAGATAAAAATCTGAATTCTTTTTTGGGATGCATGTAAGAAGTTACTCTATCCACTCGGTAGTAATCTCATTTTTGTGGAATTCCAACGTCTTTTTCGCGGCTGAACAGAAAACGAAACTGTCAGAGGAATGTAACGTGGATTTTATAGAACATTTCTTTCGTAAGTCCCGACTGCTTTGCTCATTACTGTTACATTGTTAGTGAGGAATGATCAATGTACCACTGAGAATCAGATCAGAGATCCCGTATAGCCGCAATGAAGTGCACCCTCTGCAAGCCCGTCTTTGCACAAGAAGACTGCACAAGCTGAATTTAATACTCCATTACTGACGATTGTGTCTGATTAGTCTCCGCAAGGAGACTATCTGTGATGCACTCACTACTTCTGAGTGGAGAATTTTTTGGTCAAATTTTACCCA
>JBCAUG010477208.1:0-50012 GCA_038406175.1 Haplosyllis leylae
GCGCGCACAACGGGCTGTGTTAATTGAAAAGTACGAGTAGACGCACTGATTGTAAGGCACATGCATGGCATAGAACATAGTTTATTTTCTTAGTTTAAAAGTAAGTCTTTAATCGTATTTTCATCACCGATAATAAGATTGAAAATAAAGCGGTTCGTTCCCAAATATTCCAATTGCACTCAATTCAGTAAGCTCTAATTCTGTTTTTGCTGGTAGGGAACAATTTTGTCACCACCATATAATAAATTGAAATCATACTTCATATATGACACTAATTTCGCAGAAATCTCGTGAAACGTATTAAGTTAATTGAATCGACTGAGGTAAGCATGTCCTCTGAAGGAATTTAACTTTACAAAGGCCATGTTTTCAGGGAGAGGCTAATTACGCATTTGATATATGTTGTGTAATTTGACAACAAATTGGATGAGAGTGAATCTTCCATCAACCTTCTTGGTTAGTTTTAAATGGCACTTGAAATTGAGAATGCTCACTCAAAATACGTTACGTTGAAGTTACTGTTGCAGGTAGTAGTCAACTAAGAAGGCCAACTTAGTTTTACAGGTAACAATTTGTAAGCTCAGACGTTCAAGCACTCATAAATATATCGTGTACGGTACAAATATTGTGTTCAAAAATACTTTTAAAACTTAATGTTTGTTGACTTTTTTATAAACTAGGCCTATTTCATACAGTGGGTCAATACTTTGTGTAAGACCTCAGGGTATGAAATCCGACTCTGCTACTGTTTAGTAGGACTTGTCATTGATGTGATGGCTGCTTGCACGGGTCAGTGATAGTGGTCAAACTTCACCATACAGAAGTGACGGGACCCCTCATCCAGACTTCTGCAACACAGGTTACATCAAACACGACAGAATAATAAATGAGTCAACATGTTCAGTTGTGATTACACAAATTTGCATTTAATAGGGTTCTTTTACAATCTTGACACACTTTTTAACTTAAGCTTTAAAAAGTCGAAAACACATGTATGTAACTGAGAAAACTTTTTTGTAGTTTCTTTTTGGAAAGAAATTATTTGATTTCTTCAGGGACAAAATTGAAAAGAAAGACAGCAATGCAATAGATCGTCCTGGTAGATAGTAAGACATTCCCCATCTCCTACCAATAACAATGGAATAATATAAATTGTGAGGAACTGCTTTGACTTTATGTCAGGTCTCAAATCATCAGCTTTGATAGATTTTTCCCCAGAAGGAAGGCTGGTCCTGTGGGATGGACAAGTTGGTCATGTTCAGTAATTTCCTTCGATAACGGCCCTCCTTCAGTCTACATAGCGTTTATTAGTGTAAATAGCTAAACATCGAGGCTTTCTATTTTACTGGTCCATCAGCGTTAAAGTTCTCGTGTATGACTTCCGATGAAGATATTCGTATGTTACATACAGCATCGATATGCTGTAAATATTAAGGCATTGTTTTTACGATGATATTTAATTTCAAAAGGAGAGAAAATAGAAAAAAGGCAATTGAAGACTTTTCAGTTACATTTCATATTGGAGAATGAAAAAAATCTAAGATCTTTTCGTCCATAACTGAATGTACATCAGGATAAAACCAAATTCACTTGAAGAGAGCAACCAGGGAGATCAGCAGCATTTCTCCATTTTTCACGTATCAGAAATTGGAATCGAATCGAGGGGGCTCACATAACAAAATGTAATTTTCCAATCACTTGTCCCAGTGACATATCAAAGAGCTTCTGAGATTGAAAGCAGATTGCAAATTACACCATGATTATTAGCAGTTATTATACATGTATCTTGCATATTAGTAAATGTATTTTTGAATCTGAAGTAAATAGATCTATCATAGATATATAGTATTTTAAATGTAAAGTTTTGATATGATTAAGCTATTTTGGGATAAACGTTTATCTTTTTAAAATAGAAAGACCATTTCTACTGACAGATTCTACTCTTGTCTGTTGGCTGAGATTATCCTTGCGCTATGTGAATCTGTCATATTAGGTAATTCACGAGAGATTCGAAAGAACTTGCTGTTTCAATGGTCTTGGAGACTGCTTGATTTACCAAACCAGAATAAAACTGTATTCTTTAAATAACAGAGTGCTTGCTGTATTTATCCCTTATTCAATCCTTTAACTTGTCAAAGTTTACTGTTTTTTGTAAAATTTTAAAGTGCTTCTGAAAAGACGACTATGAGGAAAGAAAAACGTTGGCATGAATGGATATTCTACAAACATGGTAGTTAATTTCTGCCGCACACAAAAAACCATCTTCATCTGTGCCACACGCAAAACGTCTTCAATAATTTCGACCTTCTGATCATGATTGCATCTGGTGAAAAAAGGCGTTTTTTTGCAAATCAATAGAATCTTTAAAAGGAGTTACAATTTGGTCAACCACAGCAAAATACTCAGTCGGGTAGTGACTCTGCTGGCGTGTCATTCTAGGCGATTCTGATTTCAAAAGACAGACGTAGCATTGACAATACAGTGACAAAGTTATAAGTTCAGGTTACGTTGCTAGAATCAAATTTTGAAGCTTTAATGAAAGGAAAAGGGATATGACAATGAAACAAATTCAAAAGACATGTCTTGGGTTGAATCGGAAGGCAAGCAAACCATGACAGTCACTTAAAAGGATGGAGCACCAGGAGAGATTAGAAATTGCGTGACATGGAGTTTTGGAAATGAAAAAGGCGCGAGCAATGGGTAAAGAAAGGAGGGTCAAATAAGTTCATCCCGATGTAGACCCTTGCTGGGGAAATAAAATATGATGCACTTCTAATGATCAGAAAAGTTGTGATCTTATCTTTTACAATTGTGTTTGTACGAGCAGATAAGGTTGTACATCTTTGTCAAAAGTTATTAAAGTAACTTTGTACTGCAGTGTTCATGTGTTACGTTGGCTCAGACAAGGTGGCAGGAAATTCATAGATCACAGAAAGCCCACAGGTTAAATTGATGCTTGGAGGGTTTGAGTCTCTTGGAACCTCAATGTCCTTTTAGCGCCTTTTGATAGATACCAAATCTGATACGGGAAAATAACTAGGATCGGATATCAAGGTATTTAATGCCTTGGTACAATATCCAATCAAAATTCTCAGTGGCCTCTGGGCAAGGGATATACAGTATATGGATGCAGGAAGAAATGTGTACAGTATTTATTTGTCAAAAAAGGCAGAGGAAAGATGTTTGTGTTTTGGGGGAGAATGCAGGCAGCCAGATTACTAATCCCAAAGGTAATGTTTTCTGCTTTTATCACTGCGATCCGAGAGGACTTAACAAATGAGTTCTTCATTTGAAGTCTGCTCTCTGGGGCGACCAGCAGCCAAGAGTGATTTTAGCTGCATGTAAAGAATATAAAGGCCACCGTTTACTTTCTGAACTAGGTAGAACTGAGTCTCTGGTTTGAGAAAAGTCAAAAGCCCATTGAGAGTTTAATCGCAAACAAGGGAAAGTAGCTGTTCGATGGTCATGGTACTTTACTGCAAGACGCATGAACTCCCAAGTTTCAATCTCTTAAAAGGGTCTTTCGTTGAACGTCCGAAAATAACATACGTAAAGTGCGCAACATTACAAACACAGGTAAAAAGCTCCCGTTGTATCTTCCCTGTAAGATTTCATGTCACAGCACATTAAAGAATCTTGGTCTTTCAAAAGAAGCATTCATTTCTTGATTGTTGTTTTGTTCGGGTGGTCCAATTTACCCATGAGGTCTCCTTAAAAGACGCCGACTCTCCAACTCGTTAGTCTCTTACACGTTGGTCCTCTATTTAGAAATTCACTTCACTTAACTTTGAAGTACGCCCTTGACAATGCTATAGTTCCAATTATGGTGTTTCATGTTTTCTACAGAGGAAAAGCTAGCATGTTGCCATAGTTGATAATTTTGCCACAGTTGTAAACCTAAACCCACTTGTAGAGTTTGAACTTGAGTAAAAGTGTGAGATTTGTTCGTTTTTATACGTCTATGTTCATTACTGGTGGCCAAACATTTTTGAAGTTGTTTGCGAATAACATAAAATTTAGCAAATGAATTTGGAAGTCATGAATTTTGAACAGAGAAATGAATCCTGAAGATCTGAAACGTTTGGTTTATATTGGTTCAATTTCTTGAAGTAATTATTTCGGATTCCAAGCATTGCAAATGGATTTATTTTTATTTTCCCCATTTTCTTCGTTATTTTGGCTGCCGAACCTAAGATGATCTCATATAATGAAGTATTGAGTCGATGGAATTAGATCTTTCGATCATGATTCCCAGAGCAAAAGGGGCCAAACCTGTTTTCCATTGATGAATCCTGACATACTACACGTTGCCAACAATTTACAGAATTATTAGTTTTAACATGTTTTCCTGTGACTTGTATATTTGGACAAGGTGCTTCCAGTGTGTGTGCCCCCAGTAACAAACAACACAAATAAATGCAGACTACTGAAGTTGGGGCAAATCATTAATGGAGTGTGTTTCTGTTTTTAGAGTTTTTTTGACGCTTCAGATGGTTCAAACGTGGAAATCGTGAAGTTCTCTGGGTATGCTAATGTATTACATATGTTGAGACTAAAAAAAACTGCCTTTGAGAAATAAAGTGTAGAATACTTTATTCCTCACTCTCACTTTCTGAATGGCCATTTCCATGAAACATTTGTTAATTCTTTTACCCTAACCCTGACAACATGCCTTTCCTATAATGGCAGATCTACAAACATTGAAGGGTGTAAGACTTACTGGTGACTGTTGCAGCTACTTCTACAGCCATGTTTACGCCACAAAACAATGGACCAGGTTGACGCTTCGACACAGGAAAGCGTCTAATCTCTTATGGTCCGTTTTTACGCAACTTACAACACTTTGGGACGAATGTTCAAAGATGTGGATGGTCTGAATTTAATTATCAAGCTGCAACCAGTTTTGTTGTTCAATGTGTACCATAATGGTGGCAAAGTCTAATTAAATTTTATGACCTCTTAACCAAATGTTCATCCCTTTTAGACGGAATCTTTGATATTGCTTTTAAAATGTACAAAGTGGAACTTGTTTGGTAGATCCCATTCTGTTTATCCTACGTTGGAAGTAATTACAGAAATGAATTACGAACTTGTGCTTCTTTCTTTTTCAATTTCCCTTGTAGAAATAAAAAAATACAAAATTGTGCAAGGACGCAGACTGTTGGGATCTGACAGGAAAATAAATACAGCCTGCTCTCCCAGGATATAACCTATGTGTGTTGTAAATCTAGATTTTAAGTGTGTTTTTGTTTTGGACAAGTGCGTTGAGATTTAACGCTTCCCACTGGTCATTTGTTACAACAAATATCAGCTGAGCTTTGGCTGTGATAAACGTAAGCAAAACTGCATTGGATATTTCATGTGCCGCGGGTAACATGATCGTGATGAATACATTGCGGTAGTTTGTAGTGACAAAGAAGTTGTTTCGATATCAATAAGAGATTGCAGTTGTAGTCAGTTTTTTAGTCATTTGATGCCATCTTTTTCTCAGTCTTCAAAAGTGCTTCTGCCTACATCAGGATCTTCCCGAAACTGTCGGTGCGCTCACTTGGTCCCTGCTGTGTCCACGCGCCATGTCTAGTGTCTTAATTGTCATTTGGTGTAAAACAATAACGGCAGATCTTAACTGACACAGTTACATCTCAATACTGACAGATACATTTACAACCTAAAGAGAATTTATCAATTGTAATCAAGGAGCAGCCGAAATTGATTTTCTTAATTAGTTGTGCAAATTGTGTATCCTCGATCCCCATAGAGTAGACGTTTGCTTTTGAAAGTGTACAACCCTTTCCATTATATATTTTACTGCGGGGTTTCTAGACGGTCATACGGTACTATATTAACGGAGCCAGGTATACACCACCTACAGAGACAAATTATAGTGCCCAAAGGGCCACCATTCCAAACCCCTGCTTGAATCCTGCTGAAAATGAAAGCTTTTTTTGGGATAGTGCAACACATTTATTGAAAACACTATTTCAACATTTTCAAAGGAAAGATACAAATGTAAGAATTACTGAAGTAAACCGTTAAGCAATTTATTACAATTAAGTTGATTAAATCTAAAATAATTGTAAGTTTTGTGGCAATTACTTGCGGAACTGCGATAAAAATATTTTGGTAATTTTGTACTGTGGTGTGTCAACAATCACGGCTCACCCTTTCAATTAGCGGACGGACAGAAGAACGCTAATGCAGAAATCATCCAAGCCACCAGTTATGCAAATATCATAATTAACCCGAAGAATGAACAATTGTGATAAATATCAGAGGAGATGTAGTTTTATTTCACCGTATTCATATGTGTGGGCAAATCTAAGTACTTCAAGTACCACACCTAGTTAAGGTTAATTTTAAGTATGTATTCGGGACGTAATTATGATTAACCAATCATAGCTACCTCTGATGACCGCGTCACTCCCCAAAAGGTCGATGCACACCTCTTGTTAAGTCGGGCCAATAAGAGCTGAGTCTAGTGACTGTCGGTGCTTCAGTATCAAACAGGCCGTCGAGCTGATCGCATCGCATGTGTTAAACTCAGTTTTGTCCACGGATAGATAGACATTTACTTGACCATCATATGAGCACAGCCAGGGATACGTAGGGCTATGGTAAGTTCGGACAATACTTTGGCAGGTAGTTTTGTTTTTCAAAGGTTGTAGATTTTAAAATTAATTCTCCTTTGTGTTAATTTTTTTTATTTTTGCAAAAGAAGTGGCATCTGTAGAGTGTGCATTAAGTCATATATTTGCTCCTCCACAACAAAGTAGTTAAAAAGAACAAAGTTGTATTTGTGTGTTCTTGATTGTCTGACTTGAGGCAAACAATTTTTTTCATTTTTTGAAGGGATTATATTGAGGATTGTTTACCCTTTCCATAAAACTTTTGAGGGATCCTCTGACAGCACGTAAATATAACAAGCGTAAAAAGTCTAAAAGGATGAAATTCTACACTCATAACTTCAAGCATTTATGTTTTCAGGTGGAGTGGAAAGTTGTAATTGTGCGTGGATGAAAGTGATAAATAGCCGCCCCAACATACTTATTAAAACACTCTCCTCTGCGCCATTTCACAAAGTGAACATCTTTTGTTACATGTCAGAAGCCACATGTTTAATTTCTATTGTTTAATTTCTGTACTTTTAGATCTGCACATACAACAAAGTTTGTCAATGGACATAGCAATTGAATCTGGATAAATCAAGAAAAATAACGCTGATATTTCAAAGCTATGAACACTTGTGGACCCTCAGAACCAATCTGACCCCAACGAAGGATTGAATTACGACTTTTCTTGAAAGCGAAAATGGAGGTGCTACTTTACACGTTGCTAACTTTATCTTGGATCGCAACAAACTCTGTTTCTAGTCAAGAAGTTCGTTCTGAACTATTTTATCGAATAGCTGAAGAAGTTCCAGAAGGTACATTTGTTGGAAACGTTTTCAAAGATGCGCACATGAATGATAAATACGATGACGACACACTCGGCGAGCTACGTTTTAGATTTCTCTCATCCCCTAGTCTGGATTTTACCATCGTGGAAAACTCTGGAGTAATCCGTACTGAAGGACGTATTGACAGAGACGAGATCTGTGCTAATCAAGAGGATTGCCAAATCGTACTGAATGTAGTAGCTCTCATACCCGAAACTATGGCCTTTATCGAGATTATCAAGGTGACTCTCGAGGTCATTGATATCAATGATAATTGGCCTTACTTCCCAGAAACTGATCTTAGACATGAGCTGCTGGAAACCACCGTAACAGGAACAAGGTATGAGATTGTTTATCTTACCATTTTACGCTTAATATCAGTTTATTGGTGTTGGAAATGATTGACAGGTTAACAACGCTAGTAAAAAAGTAGCAGTTTATTCGGAAGGTCTGGGGCACGTGGTAAATACATGCAAACCACCTGGAAACTATATTGCGTAACTTTCAACTAATAACTTTTATGCTCACCATTTATTTATACAAGCTGTCTATTTCATATTTAACAGTCTTTGAATAATATTTCTGTTCAGCAGATCAAAAATACAGCTCGTGTTCAAACAATTAGCTTCTCCATCCACCTAGTTTCTGGTGGGCCATTTGGTTGGTAAAAACAGTAAAATATTCTCATAAAAACTGAAGGAGGGTGGAAACAGTCATCCAAAATCAGCCTAAATTTATTGCATCTCAACTTCAATTTGGACGTCTCAAATCTCGCAGAGGATCATGCAGGCAGTTTTCGACTGCAGCCTGCCAGCCACTTTGGAGTGTGGGATAAATGTCTTCTGGGAGAAATGATCACATCAAGTGCTTAGCAAATTTGTAGAAACAAGGGGGTAGTTTATTGATAACACCCAAAGAACTTCTTCAGTCTGCTATTTTGACCACTTTGAGCATAAGCTGGTGATTGTTTCAGGCCTATTGTAACTGACTCAGCTTGACAGCGGCATGCTTCGTAGTCTAGCATTTTGATGTATTATTCTAGATTGCCTGTACCGTTTTCTCTACATAAAAAAGTTATTTTTCCGACTTGACAAAATTTCAGTTTGCTTCAACATTTAACCTAAGATTTTGTAAGTAATCCTGGAGAAGTTGAAACTTAAGGATGTAAATATGTCGTGCGCCTCGAAAGAATCAGATACACTAAGCATTACAATGCATGTGGATAATTTTCTTACTTTCAGCTTTGTGGTCCCATCTGCTATTGATCCGGACAGTCGGGAATTCGGAATCCAGAGCTACATTTTAGAACCTGAAACGGAAATGTTCAAACTGGAAATAACGACAAAAATGGATGGATCCACAGATGTTAAAGTTGTCCTTCAAGGTCAACTGGACAGAGAAAACCAAGAGGCATATCAGGTAACCAATTCGTACACAGCTTTTGTTGAAATATATTGTGTGCAAAAAGTGTTATTAAATATTGAATAATTCTCTGATGAACAGTCAATCAATGAGTTGTCGGTGATACAATATGAGCGCACAATTGATTATTTATCTTGGCAGTATGCTAACCAGTATGCCACCCTGAAGAATACGTTGTATTGTTCAGTTTCATGCAACAACTGGCCAATTTTATTCACAAGTTGCTTATGCAATTAAAATAAACAGAATGTGTTGATAAAAACCCAGAAAAATCTCATTGCTATCGCAATGATTTATTTTTTTGTTTGTAACATACAAATATTTGTTAACTTTGTAGATGAAGGTGATAGCAATGGATGGAGGTCGACCTCCTAAATCAGGTGCCATGGATGTGACAATCCTCATTCAAGACACAAATGACAATGCTCCAGTGTTTGATAACTCCACCTACGAGGTCGAGATCTTTGAAAATATTCCATTTGGAACCAGCATCACTCAGATCCATGCTAAAGATTCAGATTCTGGACTGTATGGAGAGGTCCTGTACAGCTTCTCACCCAGGACACAGACATCCTACGGACATTTATTCTGGATTAAGAACAGCACTGGTGAGATTTTTGTGAAGTCTTTGATTGACTATGAAAAAGGTTCAATTTACCATTTGGTAGTTATGGCTAAAGATCGAGGCCCAGATTCTCTCCCCGCCGATGCCACAGTGATTATTCAGGTGAAAGATGTCAACGATAACACCCCGCAGATCACCGTCAACACGTTCACAGCTACAGGCACCGACTTAGCAGAAGTTGCTGAAGATTCAGATAAAGGAACATTTGTTGCCCACATTACAGTACTTGACCCAGACAGCAGTACAAATGGAGAGTTCAATTGTCATTTGAATGACAACCAATTCGAACTTCAAGAATTGTACGACGGTGAATATAAAATTGCAACACAGGCTAGGCTTGACCGAGAAGAGATGGGTGAATACAATCTGGCGATTACATGCCAAGACATGGGCGCGGAATCTCAAGTGTCCATCAAGCACCTTCGAGTTGTTGTGGCCGATATCAACGACAATTCACCGGTGTTCAACAAGGACTTCTACGAGGCTTCAGTACAGGAGAACAACCACATAGAAACCTTTATTGTCCAAGTTAATGCAACTGATCTAGACGATGGAAAAAACGCTGAATTGGTCTACACTATTGAAGATGAACAGGCAATGGACTCGTTTGATATCAACGCGAAAACCGGTGAGATCAGAGCCAGGTCGATCTTTGACCGCGAACAGCTCCAGGAAATAGGGTTCAAGGTCATCGTTTCAGACCAGGGAAATCCACCGCGATCCAGTTCCACTTCTGTCTTAGTTCACATTAATGATGTCAATGACGAGAGACCCCAGTTTTCCCAGGCCAGTTATTCCTTTGCTGTCTCAGAAAATGAACCTCCAGGTACCCAGATCGGCATAGTTCACGCGGCAGATAGGGACCTTCCTCCTTTCAATCAGTTCCAATTCTCCATCGTTCCTGCGCATCCTTCCGCCAATAGTTTTTCAATTGATGCTGATATGGGAACGATAATCACCACCGTGAGTCTTGACCGGGAGACAAGGCCCTACTATACACTAATTGTCGCGGCCAGAGACAAGGAAATTTTGCCCATGAGCAGTACGACGACGGTAACAGTTCATGTCGGGGATGTTAACGACAACCCTCCGGTGTTTCAGTACCCGGTGCCGGGTAATAATACCGTACAGGTCTCCAATACCGCGCCCAAGGGCTTCGCCATAACCAAATTGGTCACCCACGATGCGGACATCGGCATAAACGCTAACATTACCTATGACATTGAAGAAGGAAATGAGGAGAATCTATTCGACATTGACCACAACCTCGGGGTAATACTAGCCAATGGTGACTACTCTGCCATAGACTTGAGGCTTTTTGAATTGACTGTTACGGCAAAAGACCAAGGAACTCCACAACATAAAATACAGACTACTTTAAATATAATGGTGAACAAATCTATAGCATACACCGGAGCACCTTCTCCGGTCTCTAACCCGGGGCTCATAGGACATAATTTATCAATTGTGATAGGGCTCGGCTGTGCGTCTGGAATCATCATGGTCATTCTGATCATCGCCATTCTATGTCTGCGGCGCCAAGACCACACCCGTCGAGACCAGAAGTACAACTGCAGAATGGAGGCCTTAAAAATCATGAACCCTAGTTCAGGGACCAAGCCATCAGACCACAACCAACACGGCGAATCTGGTCTCGCCAATGGTAGCTGTGCAACGCCTGATCCGCATTTAAAGCAGCAAACTGAATTTTATGAGGAACATGAAAGACCTAATGGCTACGTCGGCAGTAACTCACCATTCAAGGGCCCTGCATGGACAGCGAAAGTTGCCAATTCAAACCATCAGGTAATATTTCTTACTGCCATTTTTATCGTAATGTTAGTCATTCTTTGCATTTTACTCGTTGCTTTTCATTTCTGCGGGAAATTGAAAGCTAATTGCCAGACATAATACAGGATCGACGTTTTGTTAGACATTCACTAGTGTTTATAGCCGAGTACTAACCAACTAACAGCGAAATCGTTTGATAGAAATTGAATCCAGATAACAATTCGCGGCGTGTATTGTTTTCTAAATATCTCATCTCTGATGTTCAACATCCGTTTATACCCAAAACACTTTGCTTAACACGTACGACCCTTTGAAGATGAATTCAAAACACCTGAGGGAAATCTATAGACGAATAGACTTTAAACCAACAGTCAGAAGTCTTTACAATTTACAGTATACAGTAGAAAAGAACAATTTATCGAGACGTACAACAAATAATCGGTTTTAGCTTCAATTATTTCACATGTTTAAACAGCAGATGACAAAGGTTCCGACTGCTGAAAATTAAATAGATTTCTTGTCATTCAGAACAAACTCCAACAACTTGACAATTGTACATTGAGTTCAATATTTGGCTCTTAGCACCATATCTGTAATCTATTAAATTGTTAAATTTCGCACCGATTGAATAAAGACATCAAAGTCACGTACCGACACAAGGGACAATAAAAGTCCTTTATTGCTCATCTGGGCATTCAACAAATACAGAAAGTAAAGGCTATTTTCTATTCTAAATTTCAAAAGATAAGCTTTAAAAGGTTTGACTCATTTTGCCAAAGAAGATAGGAAATAATTGGGTGACTTGTGGCATTTAAGTGCACAACTAATTGAATTAAGTCCTTTTAAATCCTGTAAACAAAAACAGTAAGTGCACTGACTTTACGAAGTAATCGCCTTTTCGATGGGATACTTATTGGCTGAAAGTAAATAAATGTTAAAAGTAATTGTCTTAATAACATAGCTTTAAGAAGAACGGTATCTGATGTCATTTAATTGAAGCTCGACATTTGAAAAAAAAAAGCCAAATTTTAATTGCTGAAATGATTACATGTGCAGAGCAAACGTGAATACCCAATTAACATCAGTATCAGCTACGAAAATATTTCTTAGGAATGCATTTGTAACACACGTTTGTTCACATTTGAAAACCAACTAAAATAATTTTAATTCACTTCAATTAACTTCCAATGTTAAATTTTCTTTGCATCTTATCCACCAGTTTTTGGAAAGCAAGGAAACGACCATTAATATAAATATTTTAGTGGTTTATATGAATTGAATGACAAATTATTAGCATAAACTTTAATTCATGTACATCGCAGTGGAATTACCTCAGAGAAGATTTTTGTTCCAACAAAAAGGGAAATCAGCGATCTCACGATTTTCTTTGCTTTAAAATTAGGGTTTCTCTCCAAGAAACACAAAGCAATATTCAGCTGTGCCCAAAGGGAGGCGTTCGAGTTTGGATTGGGATGAAATATTAGTGGTGGTATGACTTTGGTGAGTTGATCGCCTGAAGGAGAATTTTCTACTTGATAATAATCGTTGCAATGTGTTAAATTATAGGTTTCTTAATGTGCCGTGGAATGATGTTGTGTCGAAAAGAGATTTAATGTTGTAGGCCATAATGGGTACCTGAAGCAACCCATTGATGGCAATGACTGAATTTTGTGTTTGGAGCCTCTCGTTTTCGTACCAATCCAGGGTTTATTTCCCTTTTGCGTATTGTACGCAGCAGGTGTGAATTAAATGAGAAAAAGTTTTGCATTGCTTTGTGTGAGTATCGCATTACAGTTTCGTGTTGTAAATTTGTATTACATTTGTCGTGTATTTGTTGAAGTAATTAGCAAAGCACTTTGTTTCAAGACAAAATGCGTTTGCTCTATCTCTACAAGTGCAAAAGCATTTGTAAAGGCCTTTTTTATTTGCATGCAGTGGTCCCATTTGGTACGTCAACATAATTTAATCATAGTTAAAAGGTGTTGTTCGGGCTTTTTCTATCTTTTTCACATGGGTTCCAAGAGCTTTGGATTTTGCATGCCTAGAAGATCATCTATCTGTTGTCAAAGACAATGAAATCATGCAAGGTAGATTGAGTTTCTTCACATTTTGTTTCAGGCTCAATGTTTTGCCCATTATCTATCCTTTATTCCGTAACTGTCATACGGTAAAAGAAACTCTAGATAGTTTATTTCATGAGTTATTGATATCTATTGCATGACGTCTGTTTCAATGAAGCTTCCTCAATCAAGATGTCTTATTTCCTTTCTTCGATGTAAAACTTTACATGTTCCTCCACAGGGTTCACTTTGAAGAATGAATTGTATTTGTCGTTAACGAAAATGTTCTACTTAAAGACAAGCCTTATACGAGTGATTGTGGCAGTTTCTAAAAAATTCCTTCTTCAAGTTAAATTGATGAAAACCCTCAAAATAAGCGTTATTTTTAGAGTCTAGGACCATTGTGTGATACGTCAGTTTTTTTAAGGAGAAAAACATTGCTGGCAGAGATTACAATTTCATTGCGTGAAAAATGTGTCAAACAATGACATTTTTTCATCCATTACGGTTGCCAAATTAGAAAAGCTTAATTTCCTGAAACCTACCTATAACTGAATTTAGCCTGTCTAAATCCCTATCTTAATTATTAGATTTCCCAATCAAAGCGTTTAAATTCGTGCCTCATTAAGAGTTATATTACATGAAAACTGGAATGTGATTATCTCTCAAGTGGACCGTTAAGATGACAATTATCAAAAGAGGATCATTTCTGTATTCCCAAGTTGATTACACTTTGGCTGCCCACCTGACTTAAGCGGGTACTCCACTTCGTTATTAACTGAAGATGAATATGCAATTTATGAACCATCACAAAATATTTCTGGTCTGGGCCCTGTCGAGGATTTTAGACATTTTACTAACATTCACTTAAAAAATTCTTATAATTACAAAATATTCCCCAGAAAAAAATGCACTAGTTTTCAGACCGGCTGGTATGCAGGCTATTTTTTCCTTACTATTAATTATTGATAAGTATAAAATTGACCATTTGTTTTTGAAGTAAGATCTCTAGATTTCCTTTTGAATGTCTGACATTGCATAAGTTAGAAGGGGTCAATATGTACATTTCATTAGCTATTGATGAGTACTTCGTCTAACGAGCCACCATTAAGAGAAGACTATTCCTAAAATGGGTAGCAGTATGCCGCATGCAGTTAGCGTAATTGCAACAGAATTTCCTTGTCCATTGCATGTCGATGGCCTTGCCTTCTGCAGGTTACAAGTGGTTCTGTGTATGATTAAATTTCTCCTTTTTTGTTTGGCTAAGTGGACGAAATGGAAGAATAGTTACTTCCATTATTTTCTGCACGTCTTTTAGCCATTGTATCTGAATGCATAATGACCGAGTGACTCAGATTTGATTTCTGCATAAATGACCAATAATTGCATGAAGCAGGACCAGTTAGAATGAATCTGTATTGTTAGAAAGCCGATAAATTAAAAGTTTTACTAATTGTCGCATTAATGGCTTTAAATAGATATAAATAACAGCAATATTGACTATTTAAAATTCAGTTCGCTCTATTAATTGCTTTTATCTTTCACAAGGAAGTCTGCTTTTTCAAGTGGACCTGGTGTTAGATAAGTTGTATCAATTGAACGTTACAAGTGGCAATAATCTTGCTTTGGTTACATCTGCGTCTATTGACAAACATTAGATTCTGTGATATAACGTTAAATCGACTGCTAAATCTTTTCTACACCATTGAATAACCCTAAAGGTACCGTGTCAGTTAATGCGTTATGAAGTGTGCGCCTCCATTTAGACCTGAAACTTTACACACAACTCGAATGTTCAACAACTGTGCACAAGGACTGACCGCATTCATTTGATATTCTTTAAATAAGCCAGTATCGCAGTTCCTTAAGTAGATATAAGTGGATTTTGATCTATGAGATACTTCCACGGGACGTTGAACATTAGGTAAGGTCGAATTTGTTGCAAATTTTTAAGAGGGTTTCAGACAAGACTAACTTGAATGACTCCCCAACACCTTTTTTTCTCGACCTGCAAATAAATCTCCTTATTCAAAAATGAATATTTCTCAAAAAAAAAAAATGTAAAATATTACAAGCTACAGTTGTGTCTTGTCTGGGGAGAGGAATCTCAGGAGGGAAACTCAATTGAAACTTTTCAGGCCCCACTACTTATCCTTTGTGGTGAAGAACCTCATACAAATTCGTTAACCTTTCACCGAGCTAAACAGTTTGAATTCTCAAGAACTTTGAACTACTGGTTGATTGAGTCGGAGATGCAAGCTCTCGACAACATTTAGGACAATTCGTCAGTATTTTTAACAGGTATTCATTTGAAAGTACGACCTAATGAACTGCGAAAATACCGCTTTCATAAGTACGAACAAATGAAAGGGAGTTAATCTTTGAACCTTTGTAGATATTGATTCTTTCATGAAATTATGAAATTTCATACCAATTATGTATTTTGTGCGAACAAGACAGCCTTTTGCTCAAAACCATTTAGAAATCACTTCAAAGTTCTGTCAACAACTGCTCGTCATTGTAAGTTTTCATAATTACTGCCTTTGGCTTACACCTGAAGGGGGTTCAAAAGTTACCGCGGGGTATTTAGAAACGTTTTGCGGCTGTCTGATAAGGTCTGTCACCTTTCAATAATGGTCAGAATTTCCCTTTTATCATTACGTTGTAATTGTCGCAATCAATTAGTGAAATCACCAGCAAAGGCAGCTGCTGTTTTGCCCTTCACGAGTCCTGGTTGTTCGTTGTTCATATTGTCTTAACCGTGAAAAAGACCAAAACAGGGTCCGAAACTTGATAAGTTGTGGCAAAGATGTCCGTTTAAGGTAATGTCATGGTACAAGATGCAGACCACCTGAATGCAGGTGTCATGCAACGTGAAAAAATTGTGTAACCAACAGGAAAAGTTACCTCTATTTACAGGGTGCATACTTCATTAACTTGGCGCTAAGTGACACCGGTTATTGCACGTTGTGTCTTCAGGGTTATTCAGAGTGTTCAAGTGCATATCAACCCCTTCCTATGGGAGAACGTTCAAGATACGCCCCTTTTTAGCGTGTCATATTTTTACTTTTAAAAATTCCAATTTAGTGTTTATCGATTTAGGATGATTTAGCACAATTGAAGGAATTTGTCAATGATCGGGGAATTAATTTTCATCACCTAAGTTTCAATGAAGTTAAGTGAAAACAACTGTATGAAACATGACACGCAAATCCACAATTACTCCAAAGAGCAAATAAAACCAATTTGTGTAATTTATTACCATTCGTTCCAAGTAAAAAATGAATGAGCTATTTCAATCAGCAAATAATCAATTTTCCAAACATTTGCAGGTTGTACCAATCTATAGTAGTGGGTCTGTGATCGGTATTGCCAGTGGTGAAAGGAGAAACAGTGACATCAGTAACAGTCGCCATGGCAACCTACCTAATAACGGTCCTCCAAACATGGCAACCGGTACATATCACCATGACAACATTCACAACATGCAGCTACAGAATGGACAGCAGGTGGATCCATCCAGAGCATGGTCTCATTTACAAAAGGAAATGGAGGTAGGAAATTAAACACCCATTTAGCATTTGTCTTTTTCGTGATTTGCATTATTTTCCTTCGACAGCCAAAGTTAGAAACAATTTCTGAATTCTCACATACCATATTTTCAAAGTCTTGTGTGGGAACCTCCCAATGAAAATTATTGCAGGTTCATAGAATGATGAACATGTTGAAGTCTGATCAGCAGGATGCAGTCAGTACGTATTCACAGGAGGGCTCCAACACTGACAGCGGACGAGGTCCCTCTGAAGATGGCAACCCCTCAAGGGGTGTACCCGACATACTTAGTAGTACTGGTAGGTAGGCATCACTTACCGTATTGGTTCGTATCAAAGAAAACAACTTATTTGTCAAGTATTTTTTTCGACAATTGCTTCTTTTTCAACAACAGAGATTTATATCGCTTTCTTTAACTTTTCAGGCTCACCGGAACAATTATCTAGTCGTCTTGAAGGTAGTGACGTTGGTCTTCCCCCTTGCAGCAGACCAAACTCCGATACAAATTCGTTGAATGACAGTCATACTGGACTTCCTTCTTATGAAAGTGTTAATTGTCGGAGAGGCTCTGGAAGTGGTGCAGGACCACCAGTAAAACCGAGAAGATATCAGAGGTCTTACGTTACCAAACAGCAATGTCAAAGACCTCATGTGAGACCCAAAGGGCCAGAAGAAAATTTTAATCGAAATAACCCTCCTCCAATACCTGTCCGGTACCCACCCGCCCCCCAACACGCACCAGTGCATGGAATTGACAGTTGTCATGGTAACAATGTACCTAATCCAAGTTTCTATGGAAATTCCAAAACATGTGACAAACGCTGTTGTAGTGAAGACAGTGTGTCTTCTTCAGAAGATGAAGGCAATATGCAATATTCACAATCAGACATAGACCAGGCTTTCAGAGGGCCCCGAGAGTCCGGTCGCTACTCCCGCCCGAGAAACGTTCAGGTGCTGGACACTATATCGGACAATGGCTCGACCACCTCGGGCAGCTACGTTGTCGACCCCCAGGACTTGTGTGATGAAATCAATGAACTCTTCTTTAAAGACATGGTTGTTTAGATGCTACATACAGCATAGTTACAATAACGCTCGTTCTCTCAGTGCAAACGCAATTAATCACAAAGCCACTGCCATAGTATGTACGTTTATTATTTAACCTTGCCAAAGTTTATTAATGCTGTTGTTTCCGAGTTTGATGTATTGTTTTTTATTATTAATAAATATAAGGATCATTAAGTACTTTTACAAATGCTGAGAACAAACCAAAAGGTTTACTTTATTGCTCATTGTGACAAGTGCAATTCAGATAATAACGGATTGACTTATTTCTCTGTCAGAACATAACGTAACTTTACACGTTATGAGATCCGTGATTTGTTTTATTGGATTTTGCAATGACTATAATAATGAAAAAAAGATCAATCGAGACTCAGACTGTATGATGAATTTTTCACTGCAATAACATTATTTATTATGGCACTTTTTATTAGAGGACAAAATATTATGTTTAAAAACATGATTGCGCCTTAATGTACAAATTTTGACTTTCAAAGTGGCCGCAAACCACACTAAATATATTTGCTAGTTGACATTGTACAGTAATAAACTGTTGTATTTCACACAAAAATTCATGGCTTCATGTTATTGTTTACAAACATTTTGGACCAAACTGTTTTTAGCTTTTTAAGATTAATCACATTTAGAATTGCATTAACAACATGCAAACTAACTTATGCTCCACCTTTTTTGGTCATGAAGAACAATTGCTCAAAAAGACTTCCAATCTTTTAATATAAACTTTTATTTGAATAGTGCAATTGGCCTTAATATGTAACATATGCAGCTAATATCACAGATTGCTTAGTTTGAAAAAGTTCGTGGGAGATATAAATCTAGAAATTCTATGAAATATGACCTGGGCACAAGTTGCAAGGCTAAAGAGTGGGTTGTATGTTTAGAATATGAGAGAACATGAGACGTATTAGTAATTTTACAAAATGGTAATCTGCAATTGCTTATGAAGTCAAAACCATAAATCAGCATATCGGCAGGTGAAGTTAAGTTTCCTCACTGAAGGAAATTTTTGTTGAGAGTGTGAAGTTAAGTAGCACAAGAAATATGATTATTAAAGAGCGTTGCCCCTGGCCTTGTCGACCTCGGCTTAAAAGGGTCAGCTGTCAATACATAGCCGACTTGTGTGCAAGTCTCACTTTTCATAACTAGACATACATCATAAGAAATTGTTGAATGTTGACAGCAGGGCTGCAGGGTTCGAGATAGCAAGAGAGTTGGTGGTCCCGGGGCAGTGCACCTGCAGGGTTGATGTATTACTCTCAAGGATCCGCAGGTCTTGATCCTTGCTCAGGTAGAATCAAAAAGATTCTCAAGTGTTTCATGTAAAAATAATTTCAAACAGTCATATCCAGGAGCGGATCCAAGGAGAGGCCATGGGGACATGGCTCAGGTCCTGTAAAAATAGGTCACAAAAGATAGATCTACCAAAAAGGTCGCAAAGATTTGATGTTTAGTCAGCTGAATGTCTAGATCCACTACTGATACCATTTAGATCCACAGATCTACACATGCAGATTTATTGCTTAATTGAATCTTTATAGAAAATTGTGCCTATCTGAAAATTTTCGACTCCCCAAAAGGGGAAAGCGGTAAAAAGTAATTGATTCAAGCGACATTTAACTTGACACAGAAAACGTCGGAAATTAAGATTTCAGTGCCAAATGGTCAACTATGCTTATTAAAGACACCTGTACTGCGGAAAAAATTATTTTCTAGAATAAAAGTGACAAGGAATGCCAGCTATCCCCTGTAATTTTCTCAACTGTTTAGGTGAGAATTCCAATTAGATCTTGTGTCAGCCTCTCATTGCAGAGTTCCAGCCCCAAAGAAAGTCATTAATGACTGTTACCTGTGCCTTCTAATCATTAAGGTGTTTCATTAAAACCTGAGACATGCCGAGTGACCACTGGTCTCGGGAATAATGATGGGCTGCAAAGCCTCTCCATTGGAAATCAATTTGCTGGAAAATCTTAACCAAAAGAGGCGTTTAATTTCTGCCCCCCACCGAAGATAGGCAATTGTTATTCACAGCCACCAACTCATCTGGTGCAGATAAAATCTAAACATACACAAAATCGCATGCACAAAAGTGGTCACTGTGCAAAAAGAAGTCACATTTGTAGTGATGAAAAGTAGTGTGACCCATGATATTGCACATGTAACCTTTGTAATAAACGAGGAGACGGCAAGGCCGAAGGAATTTCAGAATCTTATTTATTTGCGTTTATGTCGCTTATGATTATGCAACAACCTCTGAAAATCCTGTACTCCACAAAACAAACTAATGCATCTGCTTTCTGGTTACATTGAATCAAAAGTGTTATTCACTTTCTCCGAAAAGAATACTGCGTTAATCCGTAAAGCAAAATTCTACTCATTAAATTTTAGACCAAAGATGGGTGCTTGGTTTTGACTATTAATCATAGCTAAGGGGTTACTTCAAATACAAAAAGTGGTTTTCAGAAATATCCACCACCTGCCATCATTTGGCAAATCATAATTTTCCAGATGAATTTACTTGATACTGAAAATAAAGATCATTATTGTTTTCTTTGCTGAACTTGAATAGGTAATGTTAGAGATTTAAATTCAATTTTAATAAAATTATTGCTAAAACTATTGACGATTTTGCCGTATTTTGAAAAATTTTCATTTCCGAAAAACTCTAATACAATGTTAAAGGAGTGCAACACAAGACAGTCTCCCATTAACACAAGACAGTCTCCCATTAACATTTTCCCTACTGATCATTATAGACTTGCTGATCATGCTGACCAGGCGTCAGCTGGGTGGCATGGGGCGGGGGGAAGTCAGGGTGGGGCAGACTTCCTTTTGGACTAGTCCTTCCACTGATCCTTTATGCCTAGTTCTTTGGGCGGGGGAGGCAGAAAGAGAGGTGGGGTGGGGGCTCAACTACGTACTGGGGGATAGGAGGTTCACCTACAGGCCACCCACTTATCTGGCCAGGGTGGGTAACCTACCGACCTGGCCGGGGTGTCCCGTTCCCCTCCGAACAGAATGACAGACATCTGTGAAAACATTACCTTCCTTCGTACCACGTACGTGGTCTGTAACAAGCAGGTTGTTAAGCTGACAAGCGAGTTTTTTTTTACTTTAGCTGCGTCTCCTTGAACGCGTAGACTCTCAAGCGTCTTAGAATTGGTACAAGAGGAGTGTAATGTAAAAGTAATATGGTTGCAAAATAAATTCAACCAAAAATTGTCTCCAGTGGGGGTGAGATTGAACCCAGGACCTCTTGATCATCACGCCAATGCTCTACTGACTGAGCTAAATCAACATTTGGTTGTCAGTCTGAATCTGTAAAACTTTTGTCAAGTCATGCTCTATTGATTTTAGAAATGATCAGTTAAAATGTGAAGTGGGGCATAAAACAAAATCGACTTCAGAAATCTCTTGCCTGGATAGCATAGTCAGTAGAGTATTAGAGTGATGATCAAGATATCTTGGGTTCAATCCCTACTGAGGGCAATATTTTGACTGAAGCTATGATTTAGGGTAAACTGGAGTAGTAGAAAATAAGTTTTCATGAATCGCTCTCCACATGACCTAACTGCCCAAGCCTCTGCCGCACTTACTGATTTTTATGATGTTTAAATCTTATTACTCTGTGAGAAATGTAAAAAAGTCTTAGCAGGGTATGTCAATAAATGTTTGCATTTTCCATCACAATATGCTCACCACCTTAATTATCAAGATGCTTCTGCATAATAAAGAAATGCAGGCAAAACTATGAAATTACTAATGTCTGTCCGAGCTTAAAAGTTTCAAAGCTGTTCTGCTGCAATGACCTCTGAAAGGTTGACGTAGAAGCAATACATACCTGTCCAGATGTTGTAACGGGTATTTAGATCTACTTTCTACAACTACCCACAAAGGAATATATCTGCTTATTTATATAGAATATCCTGGATAGCCATGCCACGTTTGGATCTGTTAAGTTTCACTGATATCAGAGAAAGTCTTTTGGGGTAAACTCAGTAACAAAGTTTGACGTCGCATTGGACTAAAACTAATTTAAATTTCTTAAGATATAATTCTGCAAAAATTCTGAATCCTTGTCTGAATTATCTCACAAGGAAAAGTGAGAGGTAGAACTGGTAAAGAGGACCACACATCCCGGAGTATTCCGTAATGTAACTCAAAAGCTTTCACCATGAGAAAATCAGGTAGCATCCCGGTGACTTGACATCCATTGATACTGGTTGATTTAGAAAACAGAGACTGATATGAATAACACTCTCCACCTATAAATATAAACACTTCTTGCTTGCATGTGCATTTTTTTACTTATTGCAAAAATGTATTATTATCCCCATATCTCATTTACCAATGTGAGAGAAAAAAAAATCTTTTGTATTCAATTGTTCCTCACATACATTGTAACTAAAAGCTCTCGGATAGGCCTGGAATAATTTAAACCAGCAAAGACCACCATGCAACAGCAAAAAAATCTTATATACCACAAATCCAATTATGATAGAATGTTCCATCACTAGTAAACTCTAGTAAAAACTTTTTTCCTACTTTCCTCTTCCATTATAGTCCTGCTGTTCTAAGTACTTAGGCAGAAGATAGGCACTCATTCCTGAGCATCCATGTGGATACACCGAATATTAGAAAGCAGTGATTGCAATTGCAGGTATGCGTATGATAGAGTGGCTTGTGCGTTAATGGTTTAACATTTGAAACTAATATTCAAGTAGTGAGAGATAGGAAAAGAGCAGGTGCTACTCGTTGGAAATTTTTCGCACAGAAAAATCTAAATGGTTGGTATTCATTCACCGCACGAGAAATCTTGTTTGCAAAAATGTACTTCCTTTTCGGTTTTCAAGAAACATTTTAATTTGAAAGGAAGACGACATAAGACATCTGAAATTCTCGAAAGCAAGAATAACTGGATCTTAAAATTTGTAGCAGCTGAAAGAAGTGCTAATTTTCGAAACATGGATGGAAAATTCCCACAGGCGACATCCTAGATGTTTCGCATTCTAGTTTTGCGAAAATTGAAAGAGGCTAGAATCTGTCAGATATAATTGCACTGTGTGACACAATTTGTACAAAGAGATCTGTTCAAACTCTGCTAACAATGAAACCTCCACCCCCATTAGAGTTTTTCACAATCTCTGCGCAATACAAGAATGCCAACATTGCCAACTTTGTTTTAGCTCTACCATTAATAATTAGCAAGTGCAATAAAGCCTTTAATCTTATTGTAATCTTCATGTAGCTCTAAATTTATTTTTTCACATTTACTATCACCAGTTTGTGCAAATAAACAAGACAGCTGCAAATTTATGTAAATACAAAGTTGGTTATAATGCCAACATTGCCAACTTTGTGTGTTTGTGAAAAACTCGATTGAAACTTTGAAATAATGCAATAAAATGAACACACCTTTGTTGTTGCTTTGGGAACCATGCGAGGAAATTGGCACGAGTTCTGGTACAGGGTCAAGCACATGACTC
The DNA here is from genome assembly GCA_038406175.1 of Haplosyllis leylae. Classification (NCBI taxonomy): domain Eukaryota; kingdom Metazoa; phylum Annelida; class Polychaeta; order Phyllodocida; family Syllidae; genus Haplosyllis; species Haplosyllis leylae. The sequence continues at coordinate 23,452 of JBCAUG010477208.1, forward strand.
AGTTTGGTATTTAGAGTTTACTAGTCCTCAGTTTACTGCTCTCACTATGTAGTAATTGCGTAGTCATGTGGCAAAAATATAAAATATTACTAACATATTTTAACCCCATGATCTCTCTTTGAGTTTACCTGTAGCAGCAACATTTCTTTTACAAATGATGTTGCAGTACAATTTTCATTAAAATTTTTCATTAATTCATTTCTTTTTCTGTCAGATGTTGGCAGATTTGATTAAAAAATGACTAGATTTCTAAACTTTATCTAAATTAGCTACATGTGCCTTCTCTTAGATCTAAAAGTATCTTCATCACAAAAGATTTTTTCTGCTCCAACAGTAATTAAAGATCAGTCTGTCAGCATTTCGCAGAAAAGTCGACTATTGGATAGAATAGTCTTATAAGATGAAATAATTTTCTTCAAATGTTACCAAGGGGTCGTGCAACCAAAATCAAAGATTTTAGATTTCGGTCAATATTTTTTTGGAAATCTTCAAAAGGATAGTTAGGGGTTTTAAAACGTGGATTTGGTGACATGTGAAAATCTCTCGAGAACTTCAATTTTCATTAGGTACTAATTGGTAGTCTATCTTCCGAGTAATCGAGTAAAACGAATATACATAACAATGGGTGTCTGTCTAAATTAGGGACTCGGTAAGGGAGCGCACATCTGATCAGAACCTTCATTTGATTAGAGAAACAATTAATCGAATGGCATGGCGTTCTGGGTTTGCCCATTGGTATTATTAAGTTTCATCAGTTAGACACTGCGATTGTCCTTCAGTGATTGTAACTGACGTCTACAGCACCTAACACTTAACTGTTTACGCAATGTGGTTATCCTGGCTTCGTATTTAATTTGAATAATTGAAGAAATTTGATCACACAGCCTGTGAACATTTACGCAAACTGACATTCCGTAGCGAGTGAGTAATAACAGCGAATCTGGTGATCTGCAGGATTTTGAACTACCTACTATTTTGAAGTACATATGAGGAGTAGCAATGATTAAAAGTCTCATCACAACAGAAGCAATTTTACGAAGGTAAAATATTACCAACATAGTCAAAAAGAGACATCCCAAGATTGGTAAAATATTTTTCTGACATTTGATCGAAAGTAAAAGGGGGTGGTGTTGTGGTACCTTTCCTTCCAACCGCCATCCTTCCTGAACACCCAGCCGCTTCAATGTTTACATTTTGCAAAACAACATGCCCGTTGCACCACGTGCTCGGGCAAGGGTTAAATTTGAAAAGGATCTTTCAAAGTGCTCGAAAAGTACAACCGACGCAGCCTGAAAAGAATTTTTCTCTGAAAAATTGGCGGCCGAATTTTCACTCACAACTCAGTTTAAATTACCCCTTCCATGAAGAAGGAAGATACTGAACAAACGGGATTTGGTTCATTGATAGAGAAACAAATATGATAGATAGTTCACTGAACTCAATTGAGAAGAAATTCATTAAGTGAGAAGTACTGTTGTCCATCATTTAGACATAAGATATTTGTTTTATTGATTAGTTAGTTAAAGAAGTCATTTCAAATTTTATCGCTGCTCAGTGAATGAGTCTAGACTAAAACGAAGCGCCCCTGACCGGGGCTCAAAATGGTCCCTTGTCAACCAATCCCCATGTCCAATGGGGGAGGCGTGTTGGTGACTAACTTTCAACTGTTGATCCTGAGTCCAAATCTGCTAAAAACCAAATTTCGTTATGTCCGGTCGGGGGGGGGGGGGAACGGGGGTGGTTGCTGACCAACTTTCAATTTTTTGATCCTGAGTTCAAATATGCTAAAATACTGTATTCCCTATGTTGAAGGTTTTGCTGAAAATTTTTTTGAAAAAAATGTGCCATTCCAAGTTGTCCTGAGCAAATGCAAATGGTCCCTGTACACTACGTGTACGCGGGACCATAATAACATAAAACGATGTCCATGTGAAAGATAGATCCACTGATCAAGGTTCAAACTTTGTCAACCGACGCAAAGCACCCGAATTACGTGGGCAGTTCATTTGAAGCTATGGTAAGCCGCCACATGATCACTTTCATCTCCGTGCGAAGTACCCAATTAATAAGATCTCAGTGCGCTCGTGGTGAAATTATTCCTACTTTGGGTATTTAATTGAATCGCTAATTTGCATCAGGGTAAGATAATAATTGTCTGTAATTGTAATAACAGTTCTGACATTAGGCTCTGAAACAATGATGACCATCAGTTGATTGAAGCACGCTAGCTTTGGAGGTTCTTAGATAAATCAGATTGTTAGCAGTGACTTATTTTTCTGCTAACAGTACACAACCGAATTGGTCTACTTCGGAATTTTGAATGAAAAATATTGAAACTGATTTTCCTTTGCAGTAACAGCTTGCAGTCCATGATTAAGTGTTCTTTGAGAGGTCCACTGTCTTGACCTTCACGAGAGACAAAAAGGCTGTTCTGAGACTAACTTAAATGGTGCCTTGATGAACACTTCCCCTAGGTCAAGAAGGTTCTAAAAGACGGTTATGTAAAATTTCAATCAAACCACAAATTAGTTTCCAATCCTCAGATGGTTATCTGTTCCCTTTGTCTTTTGCTTCGGAGATTAGGACCTTTAAATGAAGCTGTATCTAAAAGTTATTAATCTGACTATCTTCTTTCCGATCTACTTTAGCTTCTTTTGATAACAGACGAATGCATGTCCTGTCCATTTCTTTCAAATAAGATGCATTAACTTAGAATGCTTCGGGCTACACACGTCAAATAAAAACAAAGGTTGATGACTCGTTACTCAGAGGTCATGACTTTCCTCCGTATTTGTGTAACAAGAGGGTTAATCTTAATTCAAGGGGATCATCCAGGGAATGCAAGCATTTTAAGAGGCTAGAATTATTTATTTATGTTCAGGAACATGAGTCAGTTTTCTCTGACAGATTATACGATCTCTTTGACAGGATTTTATCTTGTGTTGAAGGAACCAGTACAAATCGCCAAATGGTTTCCATGAATTACAAGCATCAGGTAAAATGTGCTTGTTAAAATTAAGCCAATTTGTGAAATTTTCAAAATTTCTCAATATGTAGCAATAAAAGTACACCTGCAGAGAGTTCCGATCGAAATTACATTCCAATGGAAAAAAAAACACAGCCCGACGAGCGCGCGCTTTGCACGGCTACGTTGTGAAACATCCAATCGCCCTCTGTCGCTAAATGCAGTAATGCTTGACTCTGTGGTTAATTCAAACTTGGATCTGCTGTGTGAGTCATCCAGAAAATTAATAAATACTCAGGACTAAGACATGTTTGTGACAGTCATGCAAAATGAGAGTGATATAATTTCCTGTCAGAAACGGCTAATGCCAGATGTGACAGCAGACGTGTCAATTACAAAAAACAAGAAATAAAATGCTTCTGTTGAAAAACATGTGGAGATTGTAAAAGTTGCAAGTTCTGTTTTAATCACACTGACAAACAGAGAAAGTTGAATAAACTTTGATTTTAAGAAGGAACGTAAGAAAATTGTAGATTTCACTTTGACCTGATCGCTTTGTATTATCCAAATGTCATGTTGAACCAAATTATAGATTCAATTTACTTTGCAAAGATCTTGGTTTAAGTTGCCACTGGTTTTCTTTGAAATTGGTATGGACTAAATTTCATCAGGAATGTTTCGTAGAAATTGTAGTTTTTCGAAATTGGTTAAATTAGTATTTTGTCACAGATCGAATAAAAGATCTAAATGCCAATATAATTCTGATTGAATGAAGTGCGAGACTCTTCATAGACCTCAATTCATTTCGGAATTTTATATAATTTATTCACTTTTTTCCTATTTTCGATTTGGATCTTGTTGAATTTAGATGAATTAGACAAATTCCTCTAATTGCACATGGATAGTAGAGTTAACTGTGCAAGGTTATGCTATCATAGGTGAAATGTTTATTTAGAATAACATAGGTCAATTAACTATTCATGAATGGATAGGTAATATGAGCATGCATTCTCTGTGGATAGTGAAAATTGAATTCACACTTTGCATGGATGATCAAAAATTAATTTACGCTAGATAAGTAATATGCTATGTGTAAAAAGTACTATCGAGTTTTTCTTAACATCACAAACCTGACATTTCTGGCATTTTTGTACAAAAATGGCAAGGCTTTAAAGTTGCCTCCAGTGGGAATCAAACTCACAACACCAACCATTACTGGTTTAGAATTTTAATGCCTTGCCCATTCTGCCAATCTGTCATAGCTTGCCAGTTTCATACTCTCAGACCCTTATAAAGTCATGCTCTGTTGACTTTAGAAAAGATCCAAGTCAAAGTCTAAAAATTTAAGTGGAGCATGAAACAAAATTCAGTTAAAAGAGCTTCTGTTCAACACATGTCTGGGTGGCAGAGTGACAGGTTTCTCCTCTTCTATTAACTACCAACCAGATCCACACCAATGGAGGACTCACTTTACAGTTCTGTTGGAAGGTTCATCAAATGCTTCTGGAAACTGTCCTAAACAGGTTTCATCTTACAGATGGGACTTCTCATTGTGTATTATTAGGACTTCTCATTGTGTATTTTAGTTTGTAACCTCAGGTTTGTATCTTTGGGCATAGGTATTGCACACTAGAAGACTCAGACACTCAGAAACAATTTCAATCCAGTTTATTGCTTGATAAGAGTTAGTATTGCTTATAACAGTCTGTCATCATCAGGTTAACTTCAAAAATAACCTTTAGAAATATGAGAATCTAGTTCTTATAACACACTACAGTCTTGAGGATAACAATGGCACAATGCTTGCACCAAAACCCTTGGACAAAGTACAACATATAGGATCCTTCTGTGCTCTCTAGGTATAGTTTGTTGCAATATCCATAGAACGAATAGAAAAGGTGTATTTACAAGTTTATTAAATCCCTAAAATCAAGCTACATCTTTACTGTACAAGAGGCAAACTTAGACTGAGAGAAGGATGCTGCTGCAAGGGGTGTTACCCTGTGCACATAGACATGGCATTCTAAATTATTGCTCATACACTGGGGCATAAAGGATTCATGTAAATAAAAACAACAGAAAATAGCAATCCCATAGAGAATACACTGAACGTATGTTTTCCAAACTTCTAAGTTAAAGGAACCTGGTTATGCCAACCGATATCGCAACATTGTTAATAAGGCTTGTGGCTTTGAGTTACTGTGGGACCATAGTCCATACTCTGGATGAGATATTCTCTCTTTTAGATTTTCCTTATTGGAAAACCAGAGTGCTGGACTACTTCTTGTCCTTACTGGTCTGAGTTTCACCTCAAACCTGTTCATGTGTTTGAACAGTGTGTCCTCCAACCCACAGACACCTTTCTGGAGATGGTCTCCCTGCTTAGGTCAGACAACTACTCCTGGCATCTAGGTAAAGAGTTCTATAGTTAATAGTCTTTTCCCACCCACAGACAATATTGAAGTTGGTCTCCCTGGAATAGGTCAGTGTCCACTTCTATCATCTAGGTAAGGAAGTTCTGGTGGCAGGCTAGTCCTTGGTTAGGGCTCACAATCCACCTTTACATATTAAGTGTCCTTATGGCAGGCCATTCCTATTTCCACAGGGCTCACATCCACAGGCTCCTAATATAGAGTTCACTGTAAGTCCTTATGGCAGGCTATTCCTAGTTCATAGGGCACACATCCATAGGTTCTTCCAATAAAGAGTTTTGTCCTTTGTCCATAGACAAAACTTTATTATGGTCAGGCTTGACCAGATACTCAAAGTACCACAAGTTTGTGATGTTCACAGTCAGAGAGCTACATGCAAATTTCTTAGCTGCTTCTTCTCCACACTATACTTAAGAGATGTGTAAAGGTGCAGCTACACTTTTCTTATTATTATTTATAACCACTTATTTATAATCCACCCTTTGTTGGGTTAATAGACCTGTCAGTCCATCAAGACTACCCATTTATTATTATTATGCTGAGGTTGCACACAACTTGGGATTTTAGCCCCTTTCATAATCATCTTATATTTTGAACTTGGTATTTAACTTAAAAGTAACTTTTGGAAGGGTCTGTTTAAATCGTATAACTCCTTTTCCATACTGAAATTCTTAAATGAACATTATATGAAATATGTATCACGCTGGAGCAATATAACTCTACAGGATTGTTTTGCGAGTACAGGAGTTCTGGAGCTTGCTTGGGACTTGTGTAAACATAGCCTTCCTACCTTAGACTGAGACAAACCAAATAATATAGACCCATGGAAGGAAAATGTTCTGTTTAAAAATAGTAATAAGCAGTTTATAGTTATGCGACCACTTTATCTTCCTCAGCACTGACGCTCCCTGACCTAGTGAAGTGTCTCCACTGCTTAAGTTGGCTCACTTCATTTGATTGCCATTAGTTGGGTTTTGAAGGTTGTCTGTGTACTGCAGGGTAATATATAACTTCACCCAAGGGTGCTTATAATACAAACGGTAAACCACGTTCATAATACTCAAGGGTAATAAAACACTACCATAAGACATAAGCCCACCTATTGAGGCATACACAAGCTGGGCTACCTACGTAAGCACAGCTTCATGACGAATCCCACTACATTGTAAGGTGCGCAATTGGCATACCTTCCGTGGGTAAAAGAGAGTAACTCTTAATCATTGGTAAGTGCATTTATTCTACTCTGGCTCTACTAGCGGTGTGCTCTATATATATGGGTGTATCCTGGCCAGCTATAGGCTGGTCTGGTGTGGCAAAAGGGTGTGGGTGAAGCCCTGCTGTGCATGCTAAGGCATGTGTGGTACCCTGCAACATACATGAAGGGTATATAACATACCACCTGACCATTACCTGGGGTTCCAAACCTAAATATGGCTAACTACAAAGCCTACCCTACCTGTGGAGTCCTGACACCAGACTCATAACCATCTGGTGGTAATTAGTATTTATTACATCTGTAACAGCAACTAAGTAGCTAAGTAGCTTAATCGTAATGCTGGTGAAACATTTTCAGTTGCACCCCCCCCCCACCATTACGCCCCCCGGGGCATGCAAAATCAGAAATTTTGTTTTCAGGAACCCCCCCCCCGGGGTATACAAAATCAAACATGCCTGATTTCAAACCCATCCTCTTGTGATGGTTTACTTGATTGCAGCAACAGCACCTGTAAAAGTTGACAAAATTTACAGGTGCTGTTGTCACTTTTACAGGTGGTGTCGTAACTTTAACAGTTGATGTTAGAAACTTACAGGTACTGACCTGTGTGTAACTATGTAATGTACTAATGTCAACTGCAAAAGTTACAACAGCGCCTGTAAAAGTGATGACATCATCTGTAAATTTTGTCAACTTTTACAGTCAAGGTTTACCGCAATTAATTAAACCATCACAAGAGGGGGCATACTGGGTGGGGGGGGATTGAATAATTATTTAATATATAGTACTAACAGTGCTCCTTCCCATTACACAACAATGGTATTTGATTGGAAATTTTTTATCTAGCTGGTAGATGATAATGACTCAAACCTTTCAAAATTTTCTTACTTGTTACAAGTTTGCAAGAACTGGACGATTGCAACAGGTCTGGCATACTGCAAAAATGGGTTGAGAAGTGCAATTTGTGACCCTGAATATTGTTATATTTGTTCAAGGAAAACAACGAGATGGAAAACTGGCTTGTTGTAAAGTGACAAGTGAGTCTGAATACCACGCAGAGAGAAGGATGCCTTCGATCTTGCAGAAACTAGATCTATAGTTGTAGGCCAAGGGCCCATTCTTTTTCACAGCGGAATAACATTGAATGACTGTGGACATGAAATTGAGGACCGCCAAAGATAACTTTAGATATCTTGGTGCCAATACCAAACCATGCATAGGTCACAATCCCGCTGGCGTTATATTTGAAGAAATTCTGACGTCCGCCATCTTTCTGTTATTTTTGCCAATATGGCATGTGAACGTTTTATCTTGTCCATTTCAATACTACTATGAATGACATGAGTAGGCCTTCAACTGTCATGTTGATGCTAGCCATCTGTTGAAATGGTTTGGCCAATTAGTGGATGTTCATGAATCTTGTGTCGCTTTAAATTCTGGTTGCTTGTAAAGATATCTAGATCTGTGATCAATAAACGAGTATTCACGTTTCCCATCTATTTTCCAAAATGTTTGGAAATACACCAAAAATGGTGGTCTTCTCTGAAAGTCCGTGTCTATTCCATAATGCAACCCAGAGTGGGTTTTTAATGTATTTTGAGCCAATATCATCCAAAGCATTGTCAAAAAATACATTCCTGATCATCCTTCATAACTCTTAAGGATCCTCTTATCTTCAGCTATCTGGTAGGGGTGCTTACAGTTTACAGTTACAAGGTAACGAGCGGAGGCATTAGTCTGACGGCCTTGATTAGGTACAGCGAAAGTACTTGATGTGCTTATGTTTCCCTGACATATGTTTTCAAAAACAAAAGAAATAACATTGTCTCTGTAAGATAATGTGAAAGACTGCAGAGAGCTTTTCTTTAAAGGCGCAATACAAGATTAGGCTCATCAGTTGAATGTTAACAGGATTACAAAGTAAGTTTCACTCGATTTGTTTCCAACCTTTTCTCAAGGTCGTGATTACTCACACTCCGATGCGTGTAGATCTAAGTGATATCATCCTATATTGTTTCCTTCCAGGTATTAAACGACACCTGAACACCAGTTCTGTTCATCACAGTAACATGTAGTCAGTGTGAATACATTTGTTTGGCTAGTTTAGTAAGGTTATGCCGACAGAATAAAACTGTATCGTTAAAACCGTTGACCTTTACATTCTGTAACTGAAAGGTTTCAGTTTGAACAATTAAGCTCACAGCTGGCAAATTCAATTTTTAAAACTGTTTATGATACTGTTACCCTACGAACTGGACCAGCTATTTCCTTTGTCATGCTTATTTTTTGTTTATGCAAAGTATTAAAACAATAATGACAAATTTGTAATAAAATGTAGTAAAAATTATTGAGATGGCGTCCGACTATCATGTTCTTGGACTGTATGGTGTCGAAGATTAACAATAGAATTTCTACAACGTGCCATTGGTCTTCAAGTTATTATTTAAAGGTCCATAACGCACACTTTAAAGTGTAGTTCCGCAGCGTAATTTTCCGGATACAATCCTAGAATAACATAAAGCCGATACTCTTAGGGTTCAGTAATATTGTTACGAAGAATTTACCAGCGTTATCGACTGCCAAATATATAGTGAGCAAATATTGTGTTTACCTTTTATCTGCTTTAATCTATGCAGGTTATCGGGATGAATCCCACTGATGAATCCCACTAGGTCTCAATATTGTATCCCGTTACCAGGCACACTTGGGAAACTACTGGTCAAGGTGTGAAGAAAGAGATAACCCTTGCTGCTTTCAACAGAATGCTTACTCTTCAACTGGAATGTAGGTACTCTGGAATAAATCAATGAATTTCAATGAGATGATAGTAGGGGTGATTATCTCAATAGGAAATTTCTAAGTCAGCGAAAATGTTGATACGAGGTGATAGGATAGACCTCGTGTCAATAAAGTGATTGAGCCATTACCTGTGTTCGGTTGAGCAGCAATTTTCATGTTGTTTTTTTCAAAGTTCTTCACACCAAGCATCGGGTTTAAACATGGAATATGACTTTTGCTGTTTCATTGCCCATGATTGTTTGAACCTAATAATTGACCTAGTAAAAGTAATTAAATTTGATTCAAAACATTCAACTTCCATTTTCACAGTGAAATGATCAAGTTGATTCATGTAAAACGTATTTCCACTGGATGTTTTTCCTTCCTCCAGCCAAATTGGACGTTTCCACCATGGTAACAAACATGATGATGTTGGAAACTAGAATGAACTTCCCCACAGATAAACCTACAAGTCTGAGATAACGGATGTACTAATGCTGTGTAATGGACAGATAGGAAGAGTTAATATCTGATTTGGTATTGTTAGACCACTTCTTGGGGTCCTAGAGGACGTAAGGTCATTACTTGTAACTACTTTAGAGGCAAATCTAAAACCCATACTGCCACTCCACCACGCACCATCCACAGGAAACATGCAGCTTCCACAGAAAACAGCTTCAAGTCTACTTGTTGCATAGTTCATTTTGAATGTGCGATTGGGCAATCGTTGGTGCAATTATTGCTCCAACTTTGAAGTTGTTTTACGTCTGGATTAACTGTTTGAAAGTCCACGGATAATTAAAAAGGAAATTGATTACGAAAGGTGGGTATCCTTTCAACAAGCATTTTACAGGTTGGAAAATTTCTTGTCTTTTCCAGAACTATTCTTTGACTTGAGTAATTGGAGGTAAGATAATAACATTTTTCAAAATGATTGTTTTCATATCCATCATGTTTACAGGTATCCATTCTCATATTCCCGTATTGAGTTTTCAAAGTAAACATTAGGTAATTACCAATAAGTTTTTCAGTACATTCAATATTTCCAACATCTTTATCTCAAGGGACATTTCTAGCCTTTTGCCAACGGTAGAATCAATATTTTTCAATGGAAAATATGTATTCAATTTCCGAAGATGGCACCAATTATCAACTAAATCATTGCTTGTATCTTGACGTCTTTGTTGATGGATTTTTAGCCTTGGCCTAATATTCGTCTTCATACATTACAATCATAGTGATCATTCAGAAGTCGGCGGAGAGATTATGTTTTATCCTTTAATTAATTAAAGTGTATTGTTAAAGAAGATGAGATTCCATTAAAACCCCTGAAGGAATCTATTTCAGCAACAATGTGTGGAATTTTGTCAACGATTAACTTGTCATTTGATATTTCACATCACAATCTATTTTTGAACGCCATGATTTGTTTACAGGCCACTATTGTTTTAGCCGTATGAAGGGATTATGCGATCATTATGGATTCTTCATGATCAGATTTGGATAGCATGTATCTGGGCTAGTGTCCGCTTCCGTGTAATTTCATGATATTGTTAGTTTCTAAACCAAGAAAAGTATGAAACGTTGCTTCAAGAGAAGATGTTCCTGCGTTGAGATGTCTGTCCTTAATGAAAAGAAGATCACATTCCCTTTGGCTCTAAAATGGCAAGGTTGAGAATTGAAAAGCATGGATGTACTGATTTTGTCGTATCGCTAGGAAATTGCTGTGCTTTGAAAAATGCAGAACATCGAATAGATGCCTGCTCTGTATGAGGATTTTGAGAGTCGAACAAATACTTTACTGTTTTTGATTTACTTCGAATGGTTTTTTACAGTAGAGGACAATCAGACAATTTATTGATTACATATTACAGAAGACTGTGTCAGTTCTTGCACAAACTCAAGTTTTTTGTAAATGATTTCGTTATCTTGGAAAATATTTGCCGCATCGAATTTTTAATGTACTGGAGAACTTTTCACGAAATTACTCGTTTCAGATCCGGATTTGTGATAAATTACCGAAGCGTAAGTATTATATAAAATGTTCTCTTGAAACCAGTCCCATCTGTCACTTTATAGTTCCCCTAACTGAAGGTTTCACAGAAACGTCATCGTAAACCAGAAACAAAACAACAGACGTCAGGGAGATATTTTCAGTTTTTATCTGGTGCATATTTCCATGCTACAGAATACAAAGTGTTGCTTTTGGTTTATTTACGCATACGTAATTTTTTTCTAAGACAGTAAAGCCACTTTGCATGATGATGTTATGTATTTTGAATACATTTGTCAAGAAATGAACATAAAACGAGAAAACATTTTAATTAATTAACAATCTAGCTTTCAGCTTCGTAAGGCACTGTCAGTACTGTCGTTAGAAATATTGTAGGCTTGAACTTTTCAACTTTATTTCAATTTCAGTTGAATGTTTAAAATCATGAAAGATCTTTTATGTGTGGTATTATTTGCATTGATTAAACTGGCTTACCATTGTTAGTCAGGTGTGTTTGGCAATTCGTTTCTTTTGTTCCACTTCAGCAGCAAAACCTAAACTTGTTATCTTTACCAGCGGGAAATAAGTTTCTTGCTGGAGTGAATAACTCTTAAATCTATTGTGTTTATGTGCATAAGGCAAAAAGTTCCGTGTGAACCAGTACTCAATACTCTTACAGACTCTGACAAAGAGATTTCTGGAAGAAAGATGCCATTTTCTACGTTTGATGTATTTAAATTAAAGATAACTTTAGGTGTTATGAAAGAGTAAAATATACATATTTGCACTTTCGGGAATGTTTGTGATGCAGCCCGCGAAAATTCGTTTCAAAGTAGTGTTGTGAAGTAGAGTTACTTATTGCCGAAATGTCTTAAATTATATCTTTCATGATTCATTTATACATAGATATAATCCAAACATCTGATTTGAAAAGTTTCTGACAAGAAAGAAACAAGAGCCAAAGTGTGGTGTACTTTCAATTAAATAAGTTTCTAGATAAGTCACCAGATGTTTTTCAAATGAATTATTCGTTCGTGACATGTGACGCTGACATTTTTTACAACAGAGCAGGTCACGAGAAAAGGAGACCTTGTCCAGTTGTTCACATTGTAATGAAGTCGATGTCTCGTAACCGGTGGAACCCTATTGAATAATGCGGCTTTTGCATGATGAAATGAGATGATGTAGCCTGGATTTGTCATTTGTCACGCCTCTCTCCCTGGTTTTGATAGTTAATGAATCACGACTGCGCAGTGTCACTAATACTTATGGTTATAGAATTATTAGGGTCCAGATCCTTAGTTCTTGAAACCATATATTGCCATGGTAACATCAAGGTGACGTTAACACGTTGCCAATGTCAAAGTCTATTTCCCGTTTTGCACTTTTTGCTGTTATAGGAATCTGAAATCAGAAGTATGCACATTAGAAATGTCATGATGTACATTTCCGGTGCCTTTCTTGTAACATGTGAGGTAAAAAGTTTTGCTGATGGGAACCATTATTGCAGCAACATTGCTGTAATTTGTCCTGGTATTGACATGATTTTGTAATTTTCCTCAGGGTTTTAAATTCACATGAAGCTCACTCACATTAGACCATCGCCATTTTTAAACAGAACACGAAAAATATTAGGAAGCAAAGAACTTCCTTTACCAAGATTTCTTTGACTGGCAATGTTTCTGTGATGCATAACATAATGTCACACTTCTTGCTCTTGCAAGACTTTGGTCTATTCCTTTTCCAGAAGATATTTATGTGACAAAATCCTGCTCACTGTAATGCTAGAATTGGAATAAGAAGAGATTGACTTAAAAGACTAAAAAAGAAATGAAAAAATCGTTTTGCACCTTTACCATTTTATGAGAACATAATAGTTTATTTCCGAATCTTAATAGAACAACCAGTGAGCGATACAATGAGTGTCTTGGTAATGTAACTGTGCTCCCTGGACATCTTTATTATTAATCAGCATCTCCAACAAAATACATTTCGACATATTCATTTATTCTCAATAACTGTGCGAAAGTGAAACAACGGTTTCTTTGGTCCCATTTAGATTGGTGTGTGGTTGACGGAAAAAGAAAATTGTGGTTTGCATCCAGTTCCAGCACAATATGTTCCAGAATTTAGATGTCATAATTAGACTACACATAGGATTTGTATTTTATATAGCTCTTAATTTGCATAAAGGTGTAAAAAATATTGTCCAGGAATGATATTTTTTGTTTTTTAAAATTTTGACTCTGCTCTGAATTGTGGCTATTTCAGTACTTTCTTACAGTAGGAGTTGGTGGATAAAGAGTTTATTAATGGTAAGAAGGGTCAATGATAGCAAATAAGTGTCATTGGTAATTTGTAGAGTACACATCAGAGTAGCTGAGGGTAGACTTTTGAACCTTTTCTAAGCTATGGTCATTTGAATAGTTTTTGATATTTGGAAATGGTTAGTGGATAAAGTGTCTGTTTATGGCATGAATTGTCGAAGTTTTGTGATTGACAGTTCTCTGGTAAATTGACATCAAACTTAAAAGTTGTCAATTTGTTATCATATTAAGCCAAATTTGAGAGTGTGGTAAATGGGTTGGGAGGTCAAGGTAATCATCATCTGAGTGAATCCAATGTTCCTTGAAACTTTTTAGACCCTAAAGTTATAATGCTGCATGAGACTAATCAATTTGAATAATTTTCTTTTTCAAAAATGGCAAAATTGGAACATTTCAATCAAATATCAAATGTGAGGCAACCCTAATGATGGGTGTTCCATCAAACTGGTCAAGAATTGACCTCAGAAATGAACCAACTGTGAAGCAACCCTAAATTTTAACATGATCATAATAAATTTCACAACTTCACCAAAATCACTCAAAATCAATTATTGTAGGGTCTATGAATTATTTTTCAAAAAATTTCATCATTCAAAATTAATAAATCAGATTGATTAATTTCACACAGTGTTGCCACTTTGGAGGGGGAAATTTGCAAGAAATTCAACTCCAGCATACTCTGTGTAAATACTTTCATACTTTCACATATTCACTGAAAGGATCCAACACCAGGTGAAAGAATACTTGACTCTAGCCACATTACATGAATATACATGCCATATATACATGTATCAAAATGTCAAAAAGCTTGGCTATGGAGGCGGTTCAGAAAAACTTGACGACTGAATAAGGTTACACGTAATGTGTGAAAGTTACATCAAAATTTACCCCAATATGTATGAACCTCATTGTGTCAAGTTTTTGTTGACCTTCTTCTTGGTACACCTGTTTGACTCTTTGACAGATTTTCCATGAGCCAGGCGGCGTAGTTGTTGGGAGAGTCAAATTAGAACCAGTGCCACTAATGTACAAAACTGCTTTGTATGGCAGTCATTCCTTCACATAACGGCGTAGAAAATGTATGCATTCTTTTCAAAAGTAACCTATCCACCGAATTTCTCATGAATGTTGTATGTAATTTAATTTGAACTTGTCAAATTGAGACCTAAAAGAGAGAATGAGTACGGCAAGGCACGAATTGGTGGAACATCACTGCTCTGAATTCATGATTACACAGCAAAACATAGAATTATCCTATCGTAATTTGATCCTTACAAAGAGTTATATTTTTGTAAGCATGCTGCAACTGAAGTAAAATAATTGGCGGCTCTCAGGAGTCATATTAAGTACTGTTTGGAAAAGAAAAAGGTTTTTTTTGGTAGTCTAGACACTTATGACTGGTAGCACAACTTGCTGAAACAGAACTTCCCATTTCGAAGGTTAATTTTTCTTCGCTTCTGAAAGAGAAGTAGGGCATCAGTTATGATTGATAGTTTGTAAATTGGTTAAATGTTGTGAATAATTGCATCGATGGGTTGAGCAGTGTCATCAGGTGTGGGTCGGGAATCGGATTGGATATTTTAGCTTCCCAATTGCTCAAACATAAATAACATCGAGCTATTACTGAAATTGCTAAGCTGATATTTTGTGTTGGTTAAGATAATTGCTGAAGGAAACAAAGGAACTTTCCCCTTTGTGGGGCTGTTAATATTTTCTTTGCAAAGACTTTTACTTGAAATTCGCACATAATTTAAAAACTAAATACTTGAGGTTTCCTACTCTGAAATTTGATCTCATGTTTTTGTAATGGGAATTTCAAAGAACAATTTCAAGTTGCATACAAACTGGTAGAATATCAGATGTGTAAATTTTCTGGTTTTCAAGTCTTTAACCATGGTACTATGAAATACTGTGAAGATTTTTTCAATAATTCTGTAAGAGGTTTTAACAAATGCTTGTTTCCGGAGAGCAACCAGCTGCTGGAGTTTTTATCTGTGCATTGTATCACCTTATAAATAAACCCAATGTTAACTGAGTGCTTCAGTAATCTGATGGCCAGATTAGAGGCTACAACGTGTCGAATTACAAAAGCAGTTTGTACAGCTAACTTCAATCATGTGAAACATAAGGATGACGTTTTGAACGGCGTAAAGGAATAAACGAAATAACTAAACGTGTTTTTTTTTCTCATTTCAAATGGTTCTGAATAATACTTTCCTTTGTAAGGAACCTGCAAATCACATTTCAACCCAACTCTATTCTCCGTAAAGTCAATATGTGAATTTGCCTTAATAAAAGGCAGAAAAATATTACACCTTTTTGTTGAGTGCAAAGATGCAATGAACATAAATTTAATCTTTGCTTTCGCCAAGGAAAAACATCGCGAGAATAAACTGAACAAATACTTGAGTTTAACGATTGATCCAGGAGTTTCATGGTCCATTTTTCACGTGTACCAATCATCGATATCTGATGAAAGCAAAAATGAACGGTACCATTCAAAATAGAAGGTATCCTTTCATTTTTTCTCACCCAGTATGAACTGGTACCAATCCTTTGATCTGTAGTTTGCTGATTATTATCATCACAGTTATGCCATCTTAAACTAATATTACCCTGACCTTTCCCCGTGATTCCTATATTTTAGTTGATTCTTGAGTACATAAGCACGCCTATTATCACCATCAAAGTTTTTTCCATCTTAAACTAATGTTACCCTGACTTTTCCCTGTGATCCCTATATTTTGGTACATTGTTCAAGACACAGACGGCTATCAAGTTCTTTTCTTTGACTTCAGGCAAAATTAGTGTTACCAATATTTTTCAGTTTTTCTGAACAACGTTTGGCGCTGAAACCATTCTCCCTGATATCAGGTCTGACAGAAAATGCAGTTTTTAATGTTTTATGCCACGTTGACGGATACCTTGTAATATTTCTATAATGAGAGTTGTCATTTGATATTAACGTAATCGGTTATTTCTTCCATTTTTAAGTTTACTGAAAATTCTACCAAACAATCTGTTTGTTTTCTACATGAATTTTAAAGTAAAAATCACATAGTTATTTTTCTATAATTTGTCCCTTGCATTTGGCACAGAAGAGAAGAGACTATCGGGAACTTCTATGTTGTATTTTTTCTTTGACACTGTGTTTTGAGTGCTCCCTAATAAATCCAATAGAGTCTACATTTTAAATTTGCACAGATGTAAACCATCATCTAAAAAGTAATGACTGGTGTTCATAAGCTGTGTACACGTCTAATTTTCTCGATTTTTCAAAATACAATTTTAGCACCTTGTTATGGCAAACAGTTATGAATAATACAATAACATTTTGCAAATACAAGTCCTGACTTTAGAAAAATTTTGCTTAAACATGACATTATTTTAAAAAGATTGATGCAAGTCTCAATGCAAAAGAGTAGAGCCACGGTAGCCCATCCAATATGGCTAATCATAATACACCTGATCAAAAATGGCGACCAAAGGTCTGGTCTACGCTAATTAGAATTTTGAGCTTTTTGAAGTTTATCATTGTCCCATGGATTTTTGTTGAATTCTGTTATTTCTCCTCACAAATATCTTCAAAGTCACACGATTAATTTCTCTTTCATTTTAAAACAGTAATTCTCATTTAACGCGTTAGGTTCTGAAACGTCAACATCTGGTCAGATACCAATTGTGAGGTAAAGTTTAAGGAAAACAAATCGAAATCAACATATCAACTGGTTTTCTTTCTGTATTTCTTTGAAGAAATTTTATCCAATCGGTAGGTTTATTCAAAATGATCACGAACGAAGCCAGTGTAATTGCAGTACATTGAGAACCAAGTTTGAATTCGAATGAACTTCTGTCGCTTTGACAGCAGAATAGATTTGCAATATTTTCTTTATTCCCGGTGTAGTATTGTTTACCGACCCTCCCCCCGTTTTAACTTGGCACCCTCCTGAAAATAATGGGCCCCCTCCCTTAACCTTAAGGCCAGAGGTCCAACTCTGTTGGCTGCTCCCCTTAACACTTGAGCCCTCAGCTTAAGGCATCATTTCACCTTCTCCCTGATAGAAATATTTTTAATTAAATTTGAAAAAAGTATTGAAAATTTTTCTTCCAAGTGAGACCTAATTAATCAGGGGTGACAATTCTTCCAAATATTTACAATAATTATTACATGGTAATTTTTTACTTTTATCTATGAAAAGCATAGAAATACATCATAATAAATTTATTTTATTTTTTAAATAAGTTGCTATTTGATTGAATATACTAAAATATCAAATATTATGACTTTTAAAATAATTTAATTAGAAGGAAATCAATATTTATGAAAAATGGGTCCCACTCACAACAGTGAAAATAGTCGGGGGGAGGCCTAAAAAGGGGAGTCGGTTAAAATCACCACACCGCGAAACATCCTAGATTTTTACAATAAGCGATTCTGTCGTATCAATAATTTTATGAAGTAAACACATTCTAGCAAGGGTCAGTGATCTTAAATAACCTTTACCTGTACAATTTAAATTGTAATAAATCTTAAAAATTGCATTTTATATCTGTCGATCTGACAGATTTAGAAGATTTGCTTACCGTGAAAGAACCCGATTGTAGTGTAATGGTTTCAGAGGTTGACGGCTCACCGATCTGCGTCCAATCCTTGGATAAGACTGGGTTTTTTTGTAAATTTCTTGTTGAAAATTTCTTCTTGTTGAATTCATCAATTTAGCCGAGAATAATGAAAAGAATCACGTGATATGACCAAAGTAACAGTGTTGTTCTCAGTTGGATGATCTACACAAATTGCACGTGTTGTGGTTGCGCTCAAAACTAATTTTGGGTGTGTCAAGGATCTGGATTAAACTAATCAGCACTGTGCTAGGATTTGTTAGGATTAAATAGTCCATCACTCGTGTATTGTTCACTGAATTTGCACATATCTGAAAAGACACCCAAAGTGAAGTACCACTGACGCGCACAAATTTTGCTGGTGTTAAACAACAAATTGGGTGCGCACTCTCTTTGGAAAACTTAACTAAAGAAGGACATCCCACAAGTCAGATATTATCTCGAGGTGATATTCATATAACATTTTTGTAGCTGAAACACCCAGCAATACTATATACCTTTAAGGTTCTGAATGTATTTCTATTGCCAATGTATTACGTTTATTGTTAATTTCAGTTCTAAATTGTATGTAAACATACATTAATATTGTGATTTGCATTTGTTTTCAGGTGACATTCACGAAGCGCAAATTCGGTTTGATGAAGAAGGCTTACGAACTTAGCGTGCTTTGTGACTGCGAAATTGCTCTGATAATATTCAACAGTGCAAATAAATTGTTCCAGTATGCATCAACGGACATGGACAAAGTGCTGCTGAAATATACCGAATACAATGAACCTCACGAATCGAGAACTAACAAAGATATAATCGAGGTAAACACTTTATCAAGTAATGTGTAAAACATAATACAGTAAGATATATGATATATTTCAATAGTGGTACACATATCACAATTACTTGCTTGGGCTTTCTTATCAGGACATTATATATCGGTGGCCCAAAGATAATTATTATGATCATACATCACATGTAAGAATATCTGATCTTTTGCGAACAATTTATTGCGTTATTTTGTCCTTAAAATACGCCTTTCAAATTGAACATGGAACAGGTAAAGAGGAAAGAGTTCCTTAATTGATCAGCTGGCAGTTTAATACTTTTAAAGTTCCTCCTAAACAAACCACGAAATCAAAGATCTGGTGCAAGTAGTCGATAATTCTCTCAAAAAACAGAGCATACACACTTCCTTGGCAGGGAGAGCGAATCCAGGCCAATATATTGATCTAAGTTTAGATGCGACATTTTTATATTTAGTAACATAACAGTCCCAAGCTTATATATAGTTTGGTTGTAAGTAAAAATAAACTGGCACTACGATTCAGTGATCTGTATTTCGTAGTAAACTCATTGAATCAATGGGAAAACTGGAAGTCAGTTGTGAATTGTTGGCAGCATGTATTGAAATATTTGGTTGTCTGCACATGTCACATGTGAAAAAGTCTGTGTCATAGCTGCATGATGGACGGTGTCATTCCCAACGATACTTTCTATTTCAGTCAACGATATATAATACATATCGTTGATTTCAATGCAAAAGCTCTTTTGCTCCAAGATATTTTAAATATTGCGCAGAAAAAAGAATAAAATGGCGTTGCTTTGTGTTTCAAACTGGAGCAAATGTTTGTTCATTTTCCTTTCCACAACTCTGGAATGAACACTGACTTTGTGTTGCCTGACTACCATTTAACACCCCTTGACCACTGAAAAAAAAGAAACGTAGAAAGTATTCAATATTGGATTCCTTCCTCAATTAACCCCAACCAATTAGTGTGACTGGAGAACGTTTGAGGAATTAAACGCGTAATGACTAATCGGCATGACTGAAACCATTTATGCATGAAGTGTTTGAGGGGGCACAAACTAATTGAAAACGAATATTATAAGTGTGACATGGCCTTGTCAACAAAGGTTTAGACTTAACTCAGAAATCTGTAATCTCTTATTGTCTAAGGGTTCGGCGAAGTGACATACATATCTATTCGTTCAAAAATTTCTGCACAACTTATTGCGTCTTCTCTAGTCCACACGATAACGTGTTTACATTTGGGAGAATCGTGAACCCCGTTCCTCAGAACTGAATGCACATGTATCTGTTTGAAAGGGTGAGTCGTGATTCACTCACCGTTTGGTGTAGTAAGTCGTGCAGAAAATTTACAATTTGACAATCAGTCTCAAGTGACGTTGATATTGCAGAAAACCCGTAGACTTCAGTGGAGAAGTAAAGGGATAAACATAGTGAACACAGCAACCTGTTTGGCAGCCAGTGTCTCGGCTAATGCATTATTGATTTACAATATTTGCTCCTCGGTATTTGAAAATTTCCCGTAAATTTGGGGCGATCAATACTGTTTTGATAGGTGCAAATGACCTCGAATTTGTAAAATAGATGTAGAATTTTATTTACATGTAATGATAGCTCCGTTTGTCCTTTGATTCGCAGTACGACAATTTCACACACCACATATGAAAGAGTATACCAGCAAGCAAATGGGGTGCAACCCTAATAATATAAAAGCATTTTGAAATGGATGACAAAAGAATTCCTTTATCTTGAAGATAAACTAAAAAAGATAATTGGCAAATTTCTAGTACGTGCGTGTTCTTGTGTGATTCGTTGGAGATTTTCGAGTCAGATTGTATTAAGTTGATCAGTGATAATATCACAGTTTCTTTGTCGCTAAATAACATTATGGAAGATAATCTTGATGGCTGTGAGCGTCAGTAGATTTACGTGTGCTGCTGACTTCACTTTCGCTACCAATTTCTTTTGATCCAGTGTAAGAGCAGTTGTGGCCAAAGTTGATGAGCACAATTTTCGAAGAATTTAACAAAAGTTAAGGCCTGCATGGAAAATTGTTGACAATCCCCTTAATATAATGTAAATATTCTGTAAGAAATCAAAATTCATTTTTGTTGCTTAATTGGAAGTAGATTCGCATTATCGATGTTGAAATGATCAGTTTCCTGTGCCAAGAGAAGCTCATATATAATTCAACCGATGCTGTGTAGACTGACCAAAGCAGGGGAGCAGGATCATTGAACATGTTGAAAAATGCAGGCCTTATACAGAGTGCTTTCAAAAAGCTCACGTGCTGGGTGTTTTTTTTTGTTTGTAATTTTTTGATCTTGGTTTTTTTCCCCCAGCTGAAATATTCAGATAGTGCTTTTTGCTGCTTTTTTGGCAGAAATGTTTTTTTTTTCTGTTCAGCCTCATATTTTTCAGGAAAATACTACTATTCTGTAGATTTTGGACACAGAGGTGAAATTTCTTTCAAAGTTTGTTATTCTGTGCTAATTTCTTGGGGAAAAAATTGTTTGGCCTTGCTTCACTCAACATAAAGATCAATCCTACATGTCCTATTGTCCATGTCTATCTTTGGATATGACAAAAATATTCAGAAATAATGACTAAATTAAAAATATTTCACAATCGTAGGGAAAAATTAATTGATATTTGAAGTCCATGTTAAAAATGCGCTATTTTTCCGTGATTTTGTGTATTTTTGGTTTTTCCCACAGAATCGCGGTACAAGGCCTAAAAAGGTCATTCGGAAATATTATGAAACATTGATACTAAATTAACTGTCCTCTGGAAATCCCAGAGTCCAGTTAAGTACACTAAGAACAGTAGACTTTGTAAAGATATTGGTGCTAGAGGATAACTACATCACTGATAAGAGATTCTTTCAAGAATGTTAGGTTCAAGTCGCAAATGAAAAGTAAAAAGAAAATGATTATAACCGCCCAATGTCTGATAAGAATTGTCAGAATATAAAACATTCAGTGTATTTAACTGTTGTTCTGCGTATCGAAATTTTTGATTACTTTCAAGGTGGACCTGGACATACGAATTGTACTGATAAGAAGCCATTCAAGATGTAACACAATTTTATAGTCGCGCCACCTCACGAGCGGAGTGAATTGTCTGGTCACTACAGTGTCTGGTTGCTTGCTTGTTAACTCACATACAAAATTTCAAAAATTTCTTCAAATCTCAAAAATTCCAAAATGGAAATGTCTTTCAGGTCATTCTGAACAACTTTGATTTTTTGACCCTAGACGCCCCCCCCCCACCCCCACCCCAAATGAAATAACACCAGATTTGGCTTGATACATAGTCAGACCCCAAAAATTTTTTGTTCAAATTTTTCCCCATCAGATTTCAAAAAATATTTAAAGCAAAATGCGATTCGAAGCAACACATGATCATTATCTCAATTTATCTATTTTGGCAACTAGTGACCTATCTGTCTACATATCTGTCTCTCTCTCTTTCTTCAGTTAGCTGTCCATTTGGCTAGCTAAATATCTATATCTAGCTAGCTATCTAGCCATCCATCTAGTTATATATCTATTGAGCTAAAATAATACCAAGTACAAACTCAAATGCGGTGCGACACAATGCCTCGAAGCATTCTTGTTATATCAAAAGTTCAGAACCGATGATGAAACAGGGTTGGTGTGCTAAACACACATTCGCCCCAAATCATCCAAAATGTCGCGTAGAATGTGTTGCAGTAATTCTTGAACATAGTGCGAATTCACCAAACAACTTAACAGATATTGCTTTGAAGAAGTCTGATAATGACGTACAGTTTATATTTTTTAGGCATTAAATAAGAAGGAACACAAAGGTAATGAAAGTCCGGAAGCTGACCAAGAACAACAATTTGTATTGACACCACGAACAGAGGAAAAGTAT
Source organism: Haplosyllis leylae (assembly GCA_038406175.1). Lineage (NCBI taxonomy): Eukaryota > Metazoa > Annelida > Polychaeta > Phyllodocida > Syllidae > Haplosyllis > Haplosyllis leylae. Next base: position 46,485 of record JBCAUG010477208.1, read on the forward strand.
CAGAAAATAAATCAGGACTTTGCCATGATGATGGAACGAAATAACATCAACAGAGTTAATGTAAGAAGTGATATCAAATGTCAATTTAGAAGTGAAAGTGAAGGTAGAAAGATTTTAACGTGGTTTTTCCCCTCATTTGTGGTAAATATGGAAAACTTTACAACATTGCCTTGTCGTAATTTCAGTTGCCAAACTATCAGAACGCACCTTCAATGCCTGTGACAGTCCCCGTACAACAGAACTCGGCCTACCCCCAACAACAGACGCAACAGAATTCGAATGTCGGACAAACGCTGATGCCACCACAGACACACCAACCTGGTAACTTAAGTCCAGTACGGCCTTCTTCTACCGGTATGAACATTACTTATTTTGAACTTAAACAAGAAATAAGTATAAAACAGGACATGGAAAATACCCAAAAAATGTCTTGAAATATTGATCCGTTAAACAGAGCGATTGCTTGCAGGTGGAATGATGGACCTCTCGACCTCGGCTAACGGATACCAACAGGCAAGTTCACCTGGCTACCAGCAGGCTAGTTCACCATCTCCCCAGGTCCCCGTCGGCTCTCCCTCCCCAGGCATGCAGGTTACATCTCCCGGAATACCGGTATGGCATCTACTAATTACTGTCAAAAAATTTGTTGTGATGAACATAATAAGTCGCTTATTGTTCGTGGGCGATTCTAAAGAAAGCTATGGAGCCTACTAAAAAAAAAATAAAGGTTTGCAGTGATTGATGTGTTTGACGTTTAGGATTTTCACACGACTAAATGACATCACTTTGATCTTGGCGGATAATAGTTTTCTCCATGCAATTAATTTGTGTTTTAACTTTGCAGAACAAACCAATGGCAACATCACCCACGGCAACATCACCAGTTAATCAGAATGTACGACCGCATTTACGAGTAGTGATCCCGTCAACCCGACCCACCGACATCCCGGTTAGTGAGGACCAGGTTAGCCAATCAGAGTCACTTCCTCAAATTGGTGTTCCAAAATATTCAAAAAGAATTCTTCTGAATCTTCATCCAGTGTAACTGAAAAATTGTATTTTTCAAGAAAGATTCTGACAGAATCTAGTGTTTGTACACACTGTCTGCTTTGCTTTGACGCACATTTATTCACTGTTCATCACAACTGTCGGCACATCTTTATTTGTTGTGCTATTTCAACCTCATTAATGTGTAAATTTGAACAATCTTCTTGGTATTGTATCTAATGTGGGTATGTGGCATGAAGTGTAGGTTAAGTGTGCAAATTATTGCTTTTGCCGCACTCATTAATAGATCTACTCCTTTGTTGTTTACCAAAAAGTTGGGGAGGCTCAAAGGACATTTAGTAGAGTTTCCAAATTGTGTGGTGGTCATTCCAAACAACACGCTACAATGGCCATTTCCTAGTATCTTGGTACATATCAAACAAAAAAGATGTAAAAGCAATACCGTTCACATTTAGACAACCGAAAAAAATAGAACTGTTGACGTCTAACATGTCAAATTGAGATGTCGTGAAAAAAAAAGTTATCAACACATTACCAACCTTACATTTAACTGCATCATCAGTATTTCCAACGAAGTATCCTAGAATGGTGTGTTTGCATGTATTTATTATTTCTTTATTTGTGGGTATTTGTTTAATTTTTACATTACGCTTTTGAACTGTTTGATGTGTAAATTGTAGGTTTATGGCGTTAACGTTTTATTTGTAAGCCCTTTGTTTTATGTGTTAACAATGTACTTCTAAAATAGTTCACTGTCCGCTTCTTCCTTTTCCTTTGTAGTACTGTAAATTTAAATGGCTTAGAAAATCTAGTGTTTTAGATGGGATTCTAAAAGAATGTTTCTTATTCCTAAACTCTTTGTCATGAGGAGGTTTTCTCTAGGCTGACCTTTATTTTCTGTATTTTGACTAGTAGACAGAACTATATACCAATAGTCGATTAAAGAATTGTAGCATGGTAGAAAACGGATACGGTCCTAATAATGCATGAGTGAAATTACATGATTAGATACAGTAGTGACGGCATGGGAGTTTGCTATTAGAGGACGTTTCTAGATCAGGCAAACGATGGCATTTGTTGTGAATATATTGACATTGTAGGTACACATTGAATGAAATGAAGCAGTTGTACCATAGGCCCAGTAGTGCAAAGGAAAGGTTCTGCAATGGACCAAACTATGATTTCCAGCAATAATTGTGATTAAGGACAGCTTTATTTTAACACAAATAGATGCCATATTTATTACAGAACCAGGCACGAACTTCGAATCAGAACTTGGCTACACCGATTGTATCTTTGGCGACACCAAGCATACCTGGAGGAGGCACAACTAATTTTCCATCAGCAATGCCTTCCTCATTTCCAGGTGGTGAGTACACTTTCACAAGATTGAATGTTGATTCTTATTCTGTACTTTGGACGGTCGTTACGCACTTTTTTTCTCAAATTCTTTTTCCAGGAGACTTTCAGTTGAACACAGCTAGTGATCTACAGACCTTAGCAGGATTTTCATCCCCAGGAGTTTTATCGGGACAGTGGCCAAATCAACTATCAGCTGCAGCTGCGCAGGCTGCATTGCAACAGCAGTAGGTGTCATATTTTTGTCTGAAGTAAATCACGGTAAAATAAAATGAAATGTAGTTGCGCAATGGAGTGAAAGCAGTCCTGTGTAAAAAATAAAGCAACGTTGTGACCCTTGTAACCTCTTACTTTCAGAAGTGGAATGACACCTTCTTCGCTGTCAGTCAGTACAGTGCATCAGTCAAACATGAACATAAAGAGTGAACCGATCTCACCACCGCGTGATGCGCACACTCCAACTAGTCAACACCTGCGCCCACCATCATCGCATCAGGTACCTACCCCCGGATCGGTCTCAGGTCATGTATCCCCCCACCACATGTCCAATCACAGTAACTCCTCTTCCCCAATTGCCAATGGTGGATCGGACTATGACGGCCCTACTATGGCCAAACGATCTCGTATGGCAACAGAAGCTGGATGGACTGGGGCCAGCTAGTGTGTGTTCCTGCAACTGAAATATCTGGTTGGCTGGCTTCTAAAGTCATGACTCACCAATTCTAATCCAGTGCTGTGTTACATTACTGCATGCTGGAGAGTGACTATTTTCCTTGTGGGAGAAAAGGACTGGAGATGTAACAACAAAGAATCTTGTGTAAATATTTTCCATTACCGAGTTTGTTACTGTCCTATTGTAAACAACCTTCCTTACACGTGTGCATGGCACTTGCATCTTCTGAGCTGACCTGGTAATTTGTTACTTGCCAAGATTCTTGGTGGCAAGGTTATGTTGGCAGTGGTGTGAAACTGCTACCGGCGATGAAGTGTTTTCGTAACATGATCGTTACAAAAGCATTTTTGTTAGTGGCAGTCACAACTCCCGCGTCGAGTGATATCCGTTTATTTCGTGTGGTTTTCAGGTACAGGGTGGAAAGTTCCTACTTTTTCCTACTTTTCAGGATTTTTCCTACTTTTTCCTACTTTAGGGTCAAATTCCTA